>BPLR01019600.1:0-19660 GCA_021605095.1 Caerostris extrusa | reverse complement strand
TTGTCCAGTGGGCTGATCTCATCATCTGCAAGACCAGGAGGAATTCAGTTGTACACCAAGGAATGAAGTAAGAATTTTTAACTCTGTTGTATCTTTTTCATTGAAAGTTGGATCTTTTGGTTTATGAATGCATAAAAAATTCTTATACTTAGTATCAGAGTTTTTATTCAGTTTACTTAAATTAAAATGCAAAATCTGTATTACAAATTTAAATTTATTTTTATCCTTTTATGATTTCGGGATAGCACACCTGTCGAAGATGCAGCCCATGGGCTATGAAACGGACATTTTGAAGTTATTGCTTTGTTCCATTTACTTCAATTAATAATTCTCCTAATTTAGGAATATTATTTCTGTAGTGTTACTTGAAATTTCAACATGGAAGGAGAAACCCAACTGTCTCAAAAATAATTTGTCATAGATATAGCATGTTATATTGAAAAGATTCAATGTGAGATAACATAGTGTATTAACAGACTTTTAGCAGCTGCATTTGGCTGTGAATATGATAAGACTTAAATGTAAAGTTTTATATACAAGAATGGAATGTACCAGAATACTGTTCTGAAAATGTAATGAATATTCTAGGAGTCTAACACAAAAGGGTAAAGTCAAAACAGATTATTTACAGAAATGTACTGTTTGGTCGTCTGCCAGATTCAAAGGGAAACTAGAATATGAATTCTAAGTCTTTATCACTCAAATTTTATTAGAGCACTTTATCACAATATCATAGGCACTTGAGAGGATTTCTGCATTATTCACATTGACAATTTTTCAAATTTTTTTCAATTTTTTTTTTGTGTTTTAATAGGAAAAGTCAGTACTGTTTGAATGGCTTTTGACTATGAAAATTAAGCTTCAATAATGTTTAAGGAGCATCTTCAGCCTATTCTTAAAAATTGTACAATAAGTTAGATGGCAAAAAAACCATGATATAATGTGCTTTTTGATTTATCAAGTTGGATCCCAGTTAAATTATGTGAAACTTGCACTCAAATAAAAGATATGCATTTCTGCTTTAAAATACATATTTTATATAATTTCTTGTTTTAAATATACAATAAAGATAATCCTTAAGGAAAATTACATTTTTTGATAAAAGGTTATTTACTTTGAAATATTATCAAACTCTAGAGTGCATATTTGAAGATGCCAACACATCTTGAAAATTTTGTTTTTAATTTTTATTTAATTTTTGTTATGTGATGCATTAAAAATGTATTTTTAAGAAATTATAAATTTTCTGCAGAAAAAAATTTTTTATTAAATTTTTTTCTTCTGCTCAGGTAAATACTATATTAAAAATATTTTTAAATTATATTTAATATTTATATTTGAAACTAAATTTGATAGAAATATTTTTAGACAATACTGTCTTTTATTTTTTTTTTTTTTTTTTAAGTATTTCTTTGAGCATATTTAAAACTTTTACAGGAACCACATCTTGAACTTCGGTCTAGTCTTTGAGACAGCCCTAGCTGCTTTTCTCTCCTACTGCCCAGGAATGGACAAGGGCTTACGTATGTTTCCCCTCAAGTAAGTGCATTTGAATCAACTTTTTCAACAACAAATTATTTTTAAATGCTGAACACACATATTCTTAGTAGGACAAGTTGAAGAAAATAAAGTGTAATGATTTATAAAAAATCAATAGATCATATTAAATTATTAAGTAATTAAAAAGTTATTTGAAGTTTAATTCTGAATAATAAAGTATGTGAAGTCAAAATTCCATATATTAATTAATTTATTGATAATTCTACAATGTACTCATTGTAGGCAAATGCATGAAAAGAGAGAGCTTTAAAATTAAGAAATATTGCACAAATAGTAAAGTTAATTTTTTTTTAAATTGCATGAACAAATTATAAATTAAAATTCATATGTTATTTTTCTTTTGTTAGCTCATCAATTAAATATGTCAGCTTTAGTATTTCAATGATTATGTACTAAAACAAAAAAAAAAAAAATGTTGGCACATCTTTGATACATTATTGTTAGGAAATGAAGGGAATTTTAATAAATGACTCTGTAGAATGAACTGTATAGTTCTAAATTCAATATTTGTTGTTGTTAATAATTTAAAAGTTTACGGATAGGTAATAGAAATAATTGTTTAAAAAGATAAGTCTGCAGTAGAAACACAAGTGTAAATATTGGCAAGCAGAAATAGCCAATTTTTTTTTAAAGCCTCTGATTAATTTTTAGGTGCAAATTATTTCTCAGATGAATGCACTATGCCATTCTGATCAATCCTTTTCATCGAATAAAATTTAAAATCTATTGTACAAGTGAGTAACATAAAGGTAGCCTATTACATGAACATACATTTACTTCTCTTTAATCCGGTATTGAATGGTTCGATATATTCTATAATTCAACATATTGAGCCTTGGCTTTCATATAGATTCTTGCATTTATTGACCTTGACTGACAGATGGCTACCCAGTGCTGCTCGCATTTTCTCCCAGTTTTGATTGTATCTACCAATTTTGTTTTTAGTACACTGTTTCTTGTTTTGCAGCGAGTTACACAGCACATTTACACAATATTTCCATTGTGTACATAAACTGTTCTTCCAAGCAGGTATTCTTCAAGTACTAATAAGCCTGAGTGTGCTTCTCGGTATACACTAAACATTAGGGATAATTATCTAAACATGTATAAATTTATTGTTTTTGCTCATATTCTGAACACGTTTCAATCATTTAAATTTTTTTATCTAGACTGCTTTATCTTTGATATTCCCCTTAAAACTATTGATGCTCAATAATCCAGCATGTTTCCAGTCATGCCAGATTTAAGAGATTACTGTACTGAGTTTGGCGTTCTAATGGATGTTTAGAAACATAAATTTCTTAACAGTTATTTTTGAGGAAAACTTTATTTTTTTTGAATAATTGATATAATTATAGAATTTAATTTATTAATGAGGTTTTCTTTTTTTTTCTTTTTTAGGTTGAATTGGTGGTTCCCAGCTATTCCGTTTTCTATTTTGATCTTTGTATACGATGAAATCCGACGTTTCATCCTCAGGCGAAACCCAGGAGGTTGGGTTGAGATGGAGTCTTACTACTGATCACAGTTCACTCATCTTTCTCATCACTTTTTATTTTTACTCCTTCCACTCATAGACCTAGTCTCTGTGTGAGGAACTGTGAAATATTAAGTTAAATAAATTATGCTTCACTTACTTTCTGGGAAACAAACTATTGTTTTTGCCTTCTATTTTATCTATGAAAAAAAAATTGTTTTAAATTAACTTGTCTGTTTTAAATAGTTATGTTAAGTTACCGTTAAAGTTACAGAATCAAGTGATTTTGAGTTAAATTGATATCTATATATATTTTTTTCGTCTGTTTCATTTCTTTTTGTGAAAGTGTTGGAGGTAAAATGAGTTTTTGAATATCAATCTTGGTTTAAAAAAAAAAGAACTCAGGGTAGTCTGAAGAAAGCAATCCTTGCTTATGTAGTTTATATCAATGATTGGTTTTGCATATCATTAGTTATATTTTGCTTTAATTATTTACTTTGTTATTTATGTAGTGGCTTAGTTGTTTATGTTTGAGAAAGTTTGCATGCTGATAAAGTTTGAAATTCTAAATCATAATTTCATATTTACAAAATTTTGTTGTTGTCTGAAGCAGAAATAATTGTAGGCTTTCAGCTGAAATGTTTTGTTGATAAATATTTTAAATATAAAGAAAGAAAGAAAAGAAACTTCTTATTTAAATTGTATTTAAACTAATGTTTGTCAAAAAGTAAATAGTCCAGTATTTGAGAAATGAGTCTTATTTTATAATCGGTGAGCGTGATTATTAAATTTTAAATTCATTTTTAAAATTTTTCAAATTATTTGCATAATTTTTTTTAGATATTGCAAGCTTATTTTTAAACATCTTTCAATTTGAATCCTTTTAAATATTTCTGTGCAGTCACTTTTGTTTCTGTTGTGAAATTATTCAATTAAAACCAATATTTGTGAATTGCAAATCTGAACAGTTAAGGTCTACTTCAAACTGCAATTTGAATCAAATCAGTTATTAAGCTTCCTATTGTTCCATGTTTCGATTACATGTGCTGAATTTAAATAAATATGTGCCTTAATTTTAGAGACTGTGAATGTTTCAGCATTGCATTTATGATTCATTTGAGCCCATCTGTTCTGCATTTCTCTCATCTAGTTGGCATTCCTATTACAAGAAATCAGATAGTGTATTATTAGCAAATCACTTTACATGTGTCCTTATTTAACAATTTCTCAAGATTTTGTTACAAAATTTTTCTGGATCTATTGTTGCCACTCATGATTAATAAAATATGGTACATTTTTCTGGAGTGTTTCACTTTTAAAATTTTTTTTTTTACTTATAGTGGTATTACAGACCAACATTGCACTTAAAATACAAGAAACTTGAAAAAATATTGTCTGTTTAAGTTGCTTTTGTTTGAATTATTAGGAGGAAAAGGTATTGAACCCATTATACATAACAATAAAAATAACCACATATAATATGGGTGTTGTTTTCAATCATATTGATAGTTTAATAGAAATTACATTAATATAGTTATGTAATTATTTTTTGGCATATATATGAAATGAAACATTACATTTAAAATCATTATTATTTTCGGGCAAAAATAGGAGTTGTATTTCTTTAAACAAAAAAGAAGGTACTTCCATTTTTAAAATTTTATTGGTTATTGCAGGGCTTTATCATTTCATATTAAATTTGGAGGTGTAAATCATCCAATTTTCATTAATATAGATTAAATTTATAATACTTTTTTTTTTTTATTGAAAACTGATTAATAAAATTGTGATTATCTTGGTTTTAGAAAAAGTATAAAAGGCTTTAAAAATAAATACTAAACTTATTCATAAATGAATTGTTTAAATGTACTAAATAAATTATAATAACAAAACAAATGTAAAATCTTTAAAATAAAGGATTTTTGATGCAAGCAAATAATTAAAATAAGCAACTAAATATCCCAAGTATAAGCTGTTTAAATAAAAAAAATATATAACAAATTAGTAAATACAACAGCTTTACATTAAATTTATTTACTTGTGATTTTTTGTAGTAAATAAGTGATAAAAATAAATCTCTTTAAAAAAATTTACGAACATGACATAACAAGATATGACTTAACTTACTAAAATTATATATATTTTGATAAAAAATCAACTTGCCATTTTGATAAATTAATGTGTTCTGTAAAAAAATCTTAAATGTAATTTTAGAAAAAAAGGGTATATTATCTTGCAATTTAAATATTTTATATTTTATTCTAAAGATTTTCCAGTAGCCAAAATTAAATCTATTAATGAAAATATAATATACCAGAAATATAATATACAATTTTTCTTTTTTTTTTTTTTTTTGGTGGGGTGGGGGGTTATTTGCAGGTTGAATCACTTTTATTTTGTAAAGTAAGTTTTGCTAAATATGCAAATGCGTATCCCTTCTTTAATCAAAAACATGGAGTCAAGCATTTTTGAAAGAGATAGTATAAAAATCCAACTCTCTTACAAATTTTTTTATTTTGGCAAATTCTAAGAATGTATATTAAGGGGGGGGCATTCAGTTGTATCGTTCAATAATACAACCACTGGCAACTGATTGTTATGTCAAATATCGAGAGACTTTTCTCGGTACTGAAGGTTATAAAAAAAAAAAAAAAACTATCTTGGATCCACAACTAGAGATCTTGTAGAAGCTATTAAGGTTTAACATATAGCCAGTATAGCATCTTTGTGATTAAAAATGCACAATTTTCTTTTAATTATCTTCAGCTATTCTGTAATACTTTGGTACTGTTATTTTTGGTAGGATACATGCATTTTTTGTAAGCAAATTGAGAGTAGAAGGATGATCTTTTAAGTCAACACAAATACTTAGATGGAAAAATGCTTCATTAGATTAACACTGTTTTTATGAGTCCAATAAAAGTAATTGAATTTATTTTACAATTTTTTTTTAAATCCATAAGTAAAAATAATACATAAAATGATAAGAGTCAGAAATTGGTATATAAAAATCAGACTAAGAATTCTGAGAAATTTTTTTTTTTTGTAGGTGATTATACACCACTTCTTTTAATGCCAGTTTCTTGTCATTATCGTAAAATTCCAATCTGTACAGTAATCATTCAAACAACATTTGCCAAAATTTTGTAATTTCCATATTTCTTGTCTCAATTATCTTTAATTATATGTTTCAAAAATGCAACTTGACTATATTAATTAATTTGGTTAAGAATTTATTAAAGATTCAGTTAAATTAAATAAATTCTATTAAAGATTCAGTTAAACTAAATATTTTATTAAAGATTCAGTTGTAAAATGAAGAGCAAAATGCTTTTTAACTAACTTAAGGAGAAAAAAAGTCTTACATTGTTGACTAGCTATAAATTAATGGCTGGAGGAATAATTAATTCGAAGCCATAAATTAATTCGTGAGAGACATTGATTCATATGCTAATAGTATTTTTTTTTTTTTTATTATGAACTTTTTAAAAAACAATTTGTCAACATAAATATGAAGATTAAAAATTTACTTTTTCAAATATATATTTTGATCATGCATCAATTTACAACTCTAATAAATTATCTTTTATTTGCGTTCTAATTGCTATATGTTACATCGTTTGTTAAATGTGTACCAGCAGCCATAGTAATAACTCTAGTTCTGACTCGGTGGAATTATTAGAGGCTCTATAGGTCAAATGATTAATATCAATCAAAGTCTGTTACATGAGTAACAAAACGTGCTTTTATAATGCTACATAATACCAGGAATCGGGCCTGAATGGCTCGGGGCCACAGGTTTGGGTTCGAGTCCCGATGGTGCCATGGATGGTTGTAGAGGTTCAAACCTTAGGTCCTGGTCTCATATGACTAAGAGCGTCACGCCAAGTCAAACTTCTACCTACGGGAGCTCCATCACAATAAAGGCTACCCGCTGTCCTTCTATCCATGAGTAAATTACTCATGGGATGTCCGTCTCGCGCTGCAGGACACAGGATTAGCTACACACTCCAAGAATTTTCAGTTAACTTTTAATTATTACTTTAAAAAAGGCACTTTTTACGTTTTGATTGAACGATAAACATACGATCGTTAGTAGTGAATATCGTATTTCACAATCTCTTGGCATATTTCGAAAGTGTATTTATTCCACACACACAAAAAAAAAGCTCGGTTTTCGATTGTTTAAAAATACCTTTTTTTAAACATAATTTTAAAAGGAAAGGGAGGGGGGGGAGTTATATCTCCAATTAATTTTATTTGTCGTAAACAGTAAAATCATACTTTATATTATATGTAACTTAAGTAAAATTAAATTTGAAAAATTACTAAATAACAAAATTAAGAATTCGCTTTTCAAATATTATATATTTTGCTTATACATAAACCTTCCCTGTCGGAGCAACGGCCCCGTGGGATTGTCTGCCTACTTGCAGATGTTATATAAAAATTCATTAAAAACCGTTATACTAAATTAAAAAAATATCAGTGAATAAATTATAAATAAAATATCACCAAATTAAACATTTTTAATTATTACAGTAAATTATTAAATCACTTACAAATTAATTAAATATTAATATTATTAATAAATGACAAATATTTTCACTTTTGGGTATGATATAAATTCTTTGATGTGTGATTCTTTCTTTGCGAAAACTCGAATTGAAAAAAACATTAATAGTAATAAATATAGTTAAAACATTTAATAAACATTTCATTCTGAGTAAAAAATTAAAATGTTTGTAACATAGTAATAGAATAAATAACCCAGTAGTTACAAAAATATTAAAGACAATATGTGTCTTTTGATAATATATTTAATAAACATTTCATCTTGGTAATGCAAAGCGAGTAACATCGGTGCAGCCCTTATGGCGAAGATCACGGTCTATTTGCCAGCTGGATTAGAAGAAAAAAAAAAAGTATAACACTTTGGAACACAATCATTGATGGGTTTAGTAATGCACTTTTATTTACCGATAGGTGGTACTGTTGTCACATAGAATAAGTAGTAAATTAACTTGGAAAAATCAAAGTAGTTCTGTCTAGTTCAATAATGGTTAAAATCATACGCATTATTGCTCTCTAAATTATAGAGCATCTTCTATTGAGAGAAATAAAACATTTGCAAATTTTTTTTTGTTCAATATTAAACATTGTATAAGATGCTTTAAATTATTCTCAATATAAACACGCAATTTTCAGTAGTATTTTCTTTTTTTGTAATATTAGCTTATCATACATGATTACGTACCCAGATATTTTTTCAAAATAATTTAAGTGGTTAGCTAGGTTTGTGGTTTCGTTCATCTTTTATTTATGTTTAAATAAGAGATTGAAGCATTTATTTATAGAAATTTACAATAAATAGGAAAGCAACCCTTTACTTGTCAAGAAATCTTAGAAAATATTCAAAATAATAATAAATAAAGATTATTTAGAAAAAGAATATTTTCAAACTTTGGATTTCCGTACTATTTTCTGTAAGGCTAAATAAAAAGTACTGAGTATAAGTGCAAGAAAATCTTTAGCTAATAATGCATGGTTGCATTCCGTTTAAAAACATGTTGGTTCACACTTAATAAATGTCATCACATTTTTTTAAATAAATAAGACATATTTGCGATTCATTCTAAACAGCGCCATGTACTTCCATGAATATATATGGATAATTTTGAGTAACAAGATGCTAATCAAAATTCACACGAAAATTTGAAGAATTTTCTGTGAATTACATGTAATGATGTGGCTATAAAACAAAAAAAGTAGTTAAGTTATAATTAACATTGATTTAAATTGGCAAAGTTGCTGCCCACTAATGAAAAAAGTAGAAATATATTTTTTACTTAATGCTGCTCTTATTTCAACAAGTGTAAATGTATATACCTTCCCTTTTTCCTTTTGGTTCAGTTCTGTTTGAATTATATATAAAAAATATCACTCAGACTGTATATTTTAGTCAAGTCTCTATAATGTATATACCAAAATGGTACATTACAATCTGTCTGTCTAAAATTACATTTCTACAAGGATTTAAACTTCAATCAGTGAGCATTCCATTTTGGATTTAAACTTTAATCAGTGAGCATTCCAAATTAATTAATAAAAGACTTCTATTCTGAATGGAAAATCATTACAATCTTAAATTGACTGAATCTAACATTCTGGATATTTGATATGAAAAATTAAATTCACATGACGATATCAAAGTAAATCTAAGTGAAAAGCCGTTTTAATTTACATACGAGAAATTGTTGGAAGACAACTTTGTAAGAAAATTAATTGCAAATTATATTATGAGTTATTAATTTCTGATAATTAATCTTGAATATGAAACAGATGATTGGAAAATTAAAGGATTATTAACAGAGGCTATTTAAAATAGCACACACAATTTGTTGTTGACACCTTTGTTCAAACTTAGATAAAAGTTTTAAAACTTATTAGCCATAAATATGAAATTATATTTTTAGAGTATAGAAATCCAAAATCCTTATTGGAACAATTGAAAAGACTTTTGAAAAGTTGGGTTTTATATCTTTAATTCCAGAAACCCAATGTTTATAAGAAAAAGAAATTTTAACTAAACATTATTTTAAAAACACTAAACTTTAAAACTACTAAACACTAAACAATATCTGTTTAACTAATATTTTTATTAAAAAATATGTTACGGTAAAAAAAAAGATAAAATTAGGATTTTAAATAAAAAGAAAATTGCAAACTTTAATCTTCTAATAATATAAAGAAAATGTTTTTGAATGAATATTTGCTTTAGAATAAAAAATGTTTGATAATCTGAAAATTTATTAATATGCATTTATTATATAATTAATTATTATAGGATTCAATATATTATGTTAGGGAATGTTCAGTATATTTATGTATAGGATTCATTTTGTATATAATTGCATATATCTCGATTAAGATTTAGACTATTGACTATTATTTTTAGTGAAGTTTTTTAGAGTAACTATTTAATATTTAGAATATTAACTATTTTGTATTTAGATATTATAATTTTGTATAAGATTAATATAAAGGGATAATGACCAGATGATTTAGCTTTGTGTTTGACCAGAAATACTCTGTCATTCATTAAGCTATAGTTTTTGGATATCCCAAATTTCTTCACCGAAACTAACTTTGCATGCCATAAACATAAATATGGAAAAGTACTATTGTACAATGAATGGTTTTCTTATTGTTTTGTGATGATGCAAAATAATAATAATACTTGTATAATAAATGCATAAATCATTTTATGTTAATATAATAAAATAAATCACTGCTCTTTAAATTTTGTAGAATCTCATTTATTTCTTATAAACTGGTTATTTTTGATACCTTGTTTCATAATAAATGTTTCAGTCTAACAGCTGAATTTTTACAAATAGATAGATATTTTCTTCTTCCTTTATCTATGTATATATCTATCTATATATAGTTATTTATTTATCTTATTTTGTTTGCATTTCTAAAATAAAAAATACTACAACAGTAATAATTTCAGATATTTTAGATACCTGAATTCTGATGAAGCAATTTAAGAATTTTAATAAACACAACAAATTGTTAGTTATTTTCAAATTATTGACACTACCAAAAAAATATTTTTGATAAAAGTCTTAATAACAAGCATAATGCTTACACAAAAATAACTATTGCATAAATATACAAGAAAAAGAAGTTTCAAGGCTAAATTTTGAAAAAAATAATTTATGTAGAATATAATAGCTGAATAAATACAAGGATCTAAATCACAGTTTAAAAAATATTAAAATTTCAAAAGTACACCAGCTAACACAATGTTTTTGTAACTCATTATATGTACAGTTTGTTTTCAAGATAATTAATAAATTCTTATAAGCCTTTAAAGGAATATTTTATTTAAAAAATTCAACAATTAATAAATTTAATTTGCATGATTTCATTGATTGTAAATTTTTTAATTGCCATGGAATGAAATTGTTATCATATTTTCAGCTTTGATAGAAATTGGTTAAAAAATATAGCCTTCTATTAAGTTTCCTTCAGTTCCATTTGGATAACCATGTTTATAAAATTAAATATGAAAAACAACATGGCACAATTATTTACATCAATTTAAAAATGATAATATAACAGTTTTTGAGACTGTGTTGGACTAAACACTAGTATATAAAAAGACAGGGCTTGATCATATTTTTAAAATATATTGGACAAAAGAAACAGTACAATAAAAATTTAAATGATAGAATAGAAATGTAATATATCTGTTTGTATTTATTTGTTATGTATGATAAGATTTTATAATGTCCAATAATTGAATATGATGTATATATAATTAAATATTTAAAAAAAATTTGATTTTTTTTTTTTGCTTTTCTATGCATTTATTAAATTATTTATTAAATAAAAAATAAAAAAAACAGTATAACTATAATAATTTAAAAATGGATTAGGATTTTATATTGAAGTAATATGAATACATAAGAATATTTTAAGTATTCATATTACTTCACCATTACTATTGGCGCTACTGTACCAATAGTAGGCTTCAGCCTACTATTGGTACAGTAGCACCAATGAAGAAGATTATTAGAAGAATATTATTCCGGATTAATGTCAGCCTATTATTTTCGCTGCAAGCTAGAATGGTTTAATGCGGCACGTAAGTTCGGAAATCTGTGCGTCCTAGATATGAAGTGATTCAATGAAAATGATGCTGGATGGTGGAAAATACATGTAGCTTATTATATCTTACACCTGCGTACTAAGGCGGCTTTATGGCCATTTGGCTAGCTCTCTGCCTTTGACACCATGGGCTTCAGGCTCGAATCCTCCCTGCGGTATGAATGTTTGTGAGTGGTTCGGAATCCACGTTACACTGTAGGCCCATTTTAAGTAGCCCAAAGTGTGCACAAAACGGCTGTACAGCGACAAACCGAAAACCTGCGTATTGAACGCCGCCATGTTGTACACGACTTTTTTTCTTGGCGGGGCCACGTATCAGCAATCCGATTGCAATTGCAAGAGGTTCGATTCCAATGCCGGCATACGTTTTGATAAGCATTAATATTTGGAAATAATTTCACATTTAAAATACAAATTAATTTTAAATTTATTTTTTGAAAAAATTAATTAATTAAATTTTTATTAATTAATGATACAGTTTTTATTAATTAATGATTTATGCTTTTTCAGCTCGAAACTTTTGTAACTATTTTTTAATCATTGAGGGTGGTTCTTTTTAAATAATTTTTTATGATTTCACCTCCCCCTCCCCTCTTTCTTTATTATTTAATACCCCCAAATCCATTTGAGACTATTATTACTACGATATCTATACAAACCATGTTATGCACACACTGTTTTGTGCTTATGGAGAGTAGTAGAATGGTTATAAATCATATTTATATTATCATATTATATATATATATATATATATATATATTATGTTATATTATATTATATCATTTATCATATTATATAAATATTTATATTTATATTCATACTTGTATACAATTTTGAAAATTGCAGAAAATGAATTAGAAGAAAGCAGTAATTTCTTTGACAACGAAGAACAATATCTTTCATTCAACGAAAAATTTAAAGACAATATCTTTTGGCAGATTATTAGGTAAGATGAGTTAATTAGTCTGGGTGATCTAGTGTCACCCACAACTATTAATGGTGTTTTTGCAAGTGAAATTTGGAATGCTGGTTTGTTTGTTTTTTGTCATTATTGCCATGTAGTTTCGAAATGACAGAAGTTAACGCTGGTTGAGTACTGTGCACGTGACTGCAGTTTCCAAGAAAATTTTGAAAAGAACTGGTCACTAATCACTAGCGCCACCTACTAAAATGAGATGGCGGATCAAGTAAGGAAATAACAGACGAGCGATCGTAATATTCTTGGAATATCTCCTTACATTGTATGTCTTCTGACTGTTTCGCGTGACTAAAAACCTTTATATGCATGGGCGTCTCTTGATCAAAGAAACACCCTTATACTACCAGAGTTGCTATTACAATCAAAAACTATTCTTTTCACATAAAATTTATTTCTTTATAGAAATAAATAAAAGTGGTAAAATGTAGGAAAAAAAAAAAAAAATTACTAAGTATATCGTTGGTGATTGAAGTATTTTCTCTTTCTCGCTATACATGTATATAGAGATCCACTTTAAACTGTAGGTCCCAGTCTAATATGAAAATTTATCTAATTGTGTTAAAATGATTGTTTCGCGCTCAAGTCTCTTTACCCTGATTGAAAACCTTTATACTTATAGACGTGTCTTTAAAGAGGCATCCTTATAATTAATGCTTCTCTCTCCTACCGTCTTTAAAAAGAACTCTTCTTGTATGTTCCGAAGCTTGTTGGCAGCATAGCTGCTCCTCATTCAAAATTGCTCCTGTCTTGAGATGAATAGCTTTGAAGATGAGGAACAGTGTTTTAAAAGTGAATTGCTCAATTAGTAAAAAAAAAAAAAAATTAAGAGTAGTAAAAAAAAATTAAGAATAGTAAAAAATTTTAGTATAAAGTGAATGAAAGTGAAATGAAAAGTAATAAAATGTTAGTATAATAAGAAAAACTAATTATAGTTAATTTTTATATTTTGTAATTTTTAACAAATGAAAATAAGAAGAAAACTCTTCAATAATTAAGGAACTGAATGAAAATGAAAAGATAGATAAAAAAAATAAAGAAAGTAGGAAGATCTATGGTCCCCTTACTGGGGTACTAGGAATAAAATGATTTTATAATTTTGAAAATGAAGCGTTTGTGTGTTTGATTTATTATGCAATAGCTTTTATGATTTTAAATAATGATGTATTAAGTGAATTACTTAAAATTAGTTTCAAATCATAAATTTTTAAAATTCAACCAGAAATATATTATGTCACTTTCTTTTATTGTTGTTTGTCACCAGTGTATTTGTTCATTTATTAAATTGTTTAAAATTTCACTGGTGATTTAATGTAACATAATTTTTTTAGGCATCTTTGCTGGTAAATATTAGTTCAAATTTTGAATGGAAAAAAAGAAGCTCAGCGGTGGGGAACTGTCGAAAAACATTGTTCCATATCAAGCATTCAAAACCAAAGATGGTTACATCACCTTTTGCAGCAGCAAGTAACAGGCAATTTAAAATTCTTTTGTGAAGTAAATTGTATTTGTTTATTATCAATTATTAAAAATATTTATGTATATTTAAAAATGATACTTTTTAAAATTGAATTTGATTATAACATAAGATTGCTGTAAATGTCAACTCACTTAAAATATTTTTTCTTCATGTACATATCAAGGATAACTAGTAAGGTGAAGTTAAAAAAAAAAAAAAGTTTAGTTCAATTTACTTGCATATATGCAAAAAAAGTTGCTATCTATAAGTGCAATCATTGTCGTTGTACCTATCAGATTCATTGTAACTTCCTACTTGCATAATTTTTCTTCTTTAGAACATTTTAGTATTGATAAATTTTTCTTTGCTCGTTTTCTGTGATAAAACAATATATGATATAGACCTATTACAGAACTTATTTATAATAAAATGTATCTATTATATACATCAAATAATCCTATGTATTTCTGCTTCTGGATAGATCATCCCCTCGCCTCTTATTGTATATGGACACTCTGCCACCTTTACCTTTTTTTTTTTTTTTTTTTTATGCTTACCTTTTTTTTTGTGTTAGTATGACCACATTCTCTATTTAAGTTGATTTTCTTTTCAATTGTACATATTTTTTAGGACATTTCATTTAGTTTGCATTGTTCACATATTTTTTGCTTTTGTTTTTACATTGCATTTTGTCTTTTGTTTTATGTAAGGCATAGAAATGTTTCAGACACATTCAAATGATTTGTGCCCTATGTGTGATTGGTATGGAAAACTGTAAAGATAATATGCAAAAATATCATAAGATATTATTTATATAAATAAAAGAATTTTCAAGGAAAACAAACAGAATCTTGGCTAGATTGATGTATTCATCAATAAAAGATCTCAAATGTTTATGGGGAAATAGTTCAATTGCTATAGTAATGGACCAATAAATATTATATAAGACACCATGCAAAAATACTGTAATATTGAAAGTGTTTGAAAAGAAAAGATAAACTTATTCTTCAAAAAGTTGTGTCATTGAGAGAACCAATGGAAAACAATTGTTAGATATTTAAGTAAATGCAAGGACTTTTCAATCTGTGCATGAAAATTTTATGTACTTTGCAGATGAAACATTTTAAACAAATAACAGGGCATTTCAAAGAACGGTAATTGAAAATATTCTCACTAAAGCAAACAAAATTTAGGTATTAAAAATATTATAGTTAAAAACATTAAATTAAACTCTTACCAGTCTTCGTACAATTTCTTAATATCCTTACTTTTAATAAAAATAAACAGGGTTTCCCTTTAAAATATTATAGTTATAGAAACTTAGTGTTTACTAACACAGTTGTACTTTTGAGAAACTGTTGTCAATATAAGATTGCAAATGATATTTTTAAAAATATATTTGTTGTATGGTTTATAAAAGTCCACCTATTTCATGTATTACAATTATTTCTTGATAGTAGTTTCCAATCCTACTAGAACTTATTAAATTATTATTATTTTTTTTAGTAAATAACTTCTCTTGAGATTATTTATTACTTAAAATGATGATGAATGAAGTCGTATATGGGGATGTGAAGCTACAAGGACTATAATCCCCTAATCACTATATATATGAACAGTTAGTTTTCCTTATTTTTTAATATGTCACTCCACGATTGTGTTAAACCGGAACCTACGGTTTAAAAGTGGATTCCGAACCACTACAAACATCCATGGCACCGCCGGGACTCGAACTCGAAACCAGTGGTACCGAGCGCCAGAGCGCTAGCCACTCGGCCATTCAGGCCCTATTACTTTTAAATTTACTACTGTAAGAGAAACTTTTTTTTTTGTTTATAATATACGTAATTAGTTGTTGCCAACTCAAAATTGTACGTACTATAATTTTATGAAAGATATTTCTGTCAGAATAACTGAATATCTTTTAAGTTTTCTTATTTTTAAATCTCAATTTTTCTGGTTTGAATTATAAAAGTATTCCAAGATTTCACTAAAAAAAAAAAAAATAATAAACTTAATTTAGTTTAAATTTATATCCCTTACCTAACACAAACTTTATTTATTAGGTTAGAAGATTGACATTCTCATAAATAACCTGTAAATTAGCATTCAAAGCACCTCATTTATGACATAACATAAGAGTGGATATCCTTCAAATCATATTATTTGTTTCCTTGCAGGCAATCGAAGATGTAGGATCTTGCATCAATAATCTAGCTGCCTGTTAAAGCTTTTTCGGGTTTTCTTCTATCCAATGTGCAAACGCAGGGGCAGTTTAAGAAGAAGCTTTTCCCGCCACAAACTTTTGTGTGAAATGTCTATATTTATCGTTTTTTTGTTGCTATCGTGTCCATGGATTTGAAATATAAATATCGAAGTTAGATCAAGTCGAAAGTCTTCACGATAGCGGCCGCTAGTACTGGCAACTGGCGTACTGATTACGGAGTACCAACTGGGGAAATACCCCCTTAAACCTCCTCATCTTAATTCATAAAATATGCTTTAAATTTTAATTGGCTGCTTAATTAAGGTTAGTATGGATAATAAGATAATATTTCTAAAAATTCAATTAAATGGTACTAAAAAAAAAAAAGATAAAAATACTAATAATAAATAAAAGTAAGATACAAAATAATGAAATTAAAGTTAAATTTAAATTCAGTACAATTAGGGACCGCTTCCACTATACAGGACTTCTTAAGTTGGCCTCAGATTGGGACCCTACCTGGTTTTCAAAACATGGGCACTTCTAGAATTTGCTTTAGGTGTTAGAAAGCGTTGGGGCAATTTCTGCAGGGGGATGTATTCCTAGTCTTGTCTGGGAGAATCTCCATCCCTCTGTAATGATTAGTTCTGAGTCTGCGAATAACTGATGTCAACTTCCTAGGGCGGTTGACGTCCGTGATTAGTGGCTTCTTTAAGTTATGAGGAATGGAGTCGGCTTTTGGCAACTGGCATCTGCAAGTGTGATTGTGGTTCTGGGTTGATATATTTATTATTGCAATTGGGGCATATAATTTGCTATCATTACTGTGCGATTTGGTGATATTTTTAATAAAATTGGACTCTATTTTTTGTTTTTACTTTGTGAAACGAAAACATTTAAAGGACTACATGTTCATTATCCCTATCTTCGAAGAAATATAATTTTCTGGAAAGTTTTTCTGAAATTATCAAATTTGTAATAAAACATCTAAACATAAATATCAATGATTAGATGTTAAGCCAGTAAGGAAAAATAAATTATCAATTTTTGAAATAAAGGAAAAAGATAAAAAAATCTTTTCTAAATCTTCAGTACTGTCAGAAATCTAAAATATTACACACATTTCTTATTATTCATGAAAGTTGTTTAACAGTAAAAAATTTCTTTCATTTGACTCATTAACCAAGATTTAACAATTTTTTACTGTTGAAAAATATCAAATTTGACATGAAAATATAATAGTAAAATAAATATATATATCTTAGTATTTGTAAATATAATAAAAGTGATCATCGAAAAAAAAAAATCACTCATATATTAATTTCACGTACTCGAATCTATTTTCTTGTAAATAAATTATATTTGATGCATTTCTTTATAAAATTTCTTGAATATTGTTACATAACAATTTGTATAGAATATAAAATTAACAAGTACAAGACACTGAATCCCAGCTTGAAAATATGAAAATTTCAGCTTACAGCATGCAAGTTGATAAAAATATATTTTAAAAATCATTACACATACTGTTAGTTATCAAGATAATTAATAAATTGTCATACTCACTTCTAAAGATCACAAATTAATTTGATCATAATCAGTTTAACATATATATAAAAAAGTAAAAAATAGGATGAAAAAGCATAATGATTATAAATAATGTATAAATATACTGTTCTGCAAATTGCATCACCAAGAATACATTGAATTGTAAAAAATTATGGAATTTTAAAAAGCTTGCATTTCTTTTAAAATATTAACTATAATCACACAAATGTTATAATTAAAAAAAAAAAAAGTAAAAGAATCATAAAATGTTACTTCTGAATTAATTTATAATTTTAAAATTAAAATGCATTGTCTTATTATTTACATTTACAGTATTATTTCGCCATGATTATTATTATTATTA
This sequence comes from Caerostris extrusa, assembly GCA_021605095.1. Lineage (NCBI taxonomy): Eukaryota > Metazoa > Arthropoda > Arachnida > Araneae > Araneidae > Caerostris > Caerostris extrusa. The sequence continues at coordinate 1,391 of BPLR01019600.1, read as the reverse complement.
TTAACATTAGTTTTTCGCCGTGAGGCGTGTAGCAAGCAACTGAAATTCAGTCTGTAACGTTGATTGTTACTGCTATATTTTAACCTCAGGTTTTAATGTAAATTTAGCCACACTGTGACAGGGTAATTAACAATGGGACAAGCTCCAGAACCACACTCACCCCTTTCTGGTACAGGTCAATCTTAAATTGACCCTCTTAAAATCATTTTCGGCTTAAGGGAGTCTTTATTCAATTCCTTCTATTAGCTCACACTCTCATATACCTTGTTCAAATTTTCAATCTTTATTAAAATACTTTTTATTCATCCACTCAAGTTCAAATGCATTTTTTTTAACTTGTAATGGATGACACTGGATGTTAATACTGTTTTTCAAATATTAATTCGCTCATTAAATTTGAATTAATTTTTAATTTTTTTTTTTTTTTAGGTTTAAATTGCATATATCTATCCTGCTTTTGAGTGGGGAAATTTCTTGAGCTTAAAAAAAGGAAAGAAAATTATTTATAAAAGACTTTCTGCAATATAGTGTGAAAAAGTAGGAATTGACTTTAAATTTTTTTTATATTACTTGTTTACTAGATAATTCTATTAAAACTTTATACCATGTGCATATTTTACCATTAAAAATGTTTATTACTATAATTTTGATAGTGATATTGGTAGGAAAATGTTTTCCAAATGGCTCCAGAATCACTCACTTTCCTTTCTGGTACAGGTCAATCTTGGGCAACGGACGTACCGGTTACGGAGTTCCAAGGGGGTTTTAAGAACACAAAACCTCCAAATTTTAAATTAATTAAAACATTAGCACTAAAAAATGAAGTTGCTTAAATTAATGAGTAGTAATAAATAAAATAAAACAATTTAAAATTTAGGAAAAACATCTCTTTGCTTGAGAACAATTAAAGCAAGAGATCGAAAAAAGCTATCGGTACAATTAGGAGTCCGTTGACGATGCCTTAAAAAATAAAAATTAAAATTTTAAGGTACAAATAAAAATAAAATTGAAATGAGATTAAAAGATTAAAAAACAAATAAGTGAAAAGGTACATATATAGTAAAAAACATACAAAATATCAGTCTTCAATTTGGAACTTCAGTTCCCTGTTGCGCCATCTTGCGTTTAACAATATCATTAAAAACCCAACTAAGTCGGGAAAAACACAATCTTTTGGATAAATCGCTTAAAATATAGTGCAAAATAAAAATAATTTAACAATAAAAGAGTAAGTGTTTAAAAATTAAGATTTAAAAAACCAGAGCAGTTCAGATAACTATTGAGTTAAGGATTTAAGGAGATTATTAAAGGAAGTATTTAAAATTGATAAACTTACAATTAAGAAAATAAAGTTTAAAAGGTTTTTAAAATTAAACAATTCAGGATAGTTA
>BPLR01019599.1:0-31376 GCA_021605095.1 Caerostris extrusa | reverse complement strand
TTGAAGTAAACAATATCGCCAGATTCAACTGAAGTTCGTGTCATGCAAGATGCTGCATACCAATATCGTGTCATGGCACATTTCAGCAGGAATCCAACTTCCCTGATTTATAAAGACACTCATGGAGGCCGGTTGCCAGCCAGCAAAACTGGAGTACTGCAATGCTGCTGAACCCAAAGAAACTGCAATGAGCTGGTGAGTATTATTTGGGCGTTTTGAAACTTTACGGTCAGACACACTGCGTGTTAGCTATTTGCAGAAGCAGCTGAAGGGAAGATTCGGCTTATCACTGGTCAACTTCTCTTATTCTCAAACCTAAAAATGTCAAACTTTTTACGACGTTTATGTGAATTGCTGCCATGTACAGCCAATTCCAATTCACGAATGGCAACTTCAAGGTAGGATGCGAAACAAAAACAGCTCGCTTATAATTGCGATATAAATAATTGACAATTCGCAGAGTGGTAACCTGTCTATGAAAGCTACACAGAGTTTTATGTCAAAGCTTATACAATTAAAAAAAAAAATAAATATTTTTTAAGGTTTTTATTCTAATAGACCCTTTCGCTTCAATGCATTTCTTACAGCGGCTTATACCTACCTGAATGTCTGTTCTAGTTTACTTTAGAGTGCCTCCAAAACCCGTATCGAAGCTGTTTGTATAGTCACAATGTCATCAAAATAACACTCTTTTTATTTCATTTTTTTAGGTGTGGGAATAAAGAGAAGTTGACCGAGGCTTTATTCAGGTGAATGTGTAGATAATTTAACAAGCAGATGTTATTTTTGTCTAAAACATCGCACTTTTAGTGATTTGGTGTATTATCTTGCAAGTAACACAAACTGCTTACATCCTAATATTCTATACGAATGTGAGGATTTCTGACCATTAAAAGTTTCAAAACATTTAAATAATACTCACCAGTAATTTTTATTCAAATTTCTTTGGGATAATAACATTTACTATCGAAAAGTATGATTAATGTTGTTTTAATTTTTGATGGAACGTTTCTTATTTTTTGGCTTGTAGTGATGATTTCCATTTTTTTCCATAGTGATGTTTCTGATTCCCATTCCGCACTTTTTTTTCAATCATATTCTAGTCACCATTTTCAGCACCTTAACAATTTCAAGGAGTTTGGATTGTTTTCAGCTGCTGAAATGATGTCTCTACAATATGCACGTCTCCTTGATGTTTGGTGGCCTGATGGCCAATTGGCTAGCGCTCTTGCCTTTGGTACCACAGACTTCAGGTTTGAATCCTGCCGGTGGCATGGATGTTTGTTAGAGGTTCGGAATTCATGTTAAGCTGTAGATGGTCCCAGTCTAATAAGCCTAAAGTGAGCATAAAATGACCGTATAGCGACAATTTATTCATTAGTTAAAAGTGGGTTGGACATGCATGATGGTTCAAATCGTTTTCTTGTTGATATTCAAAGATTCTTTCACTATTCTCCGTGCAAAACGTTGAGGAAATTTTTCATTATAGTGTATTACAGTGAACTGTATGTTTTACATAAGAAAAATAGCATTATGCAAAGGGAAGTATAGGAGACATTACACACCGTGATAGGTTATTTCAATCACTTTTCATACTTTATCACTATCACTTACTCTTCAATTGCCATAGCAATTTGAAACAAAAACACCAGGATCTATATCATTAACATCGAACCTAAAGAGCTGTTTTCCTGCATTTGGATACTTCGTGTCTATTACCTGCATAGACCTCAGAGATTTTTTAGTTTGTTTTTTAGAACAGGTTGTTTAGTTTGAAAACAAACATCGCTGTTTACTTAATAATGTCACGTATATTTTAAGCAGCAGAATATGACATTTTGTAAAATAAAAAAAAAAACGTTTTGCTACTAAAGTATCTCTTTCTGTTTTATTTAGAAACACTTAATACAATACATGGATATCAACGAAATATTCATAAAATAAAAATATTACAAGAATATTATCATTATAACAGTCTTCTGAATAATCTCTTACAACCTAAAAATTGTAATCAGTTGTGTTTAAAACATTTAACACAACTAATCCTAAAGAACAACACACGAAGAAAAATTGTAAACTAATTAGTTGACTATCCACTAATTTAAAAGTCAACCCTCTAAAAATTAAAAAACAAAACAAGCAAAAGAAAAAAAAAACCATTTACTTTCCAGTGTGCACAGAGAGTTTAACGAGACTTCCTTTACAATACAAATAACCTTTAAATGAAGAAATAACTTAATTAGTTCGCGAAAAGTTGTTTTGCAATCGAGCAGGAATTAAACTGGCTTAAGAAAGAAATAAACTCTAATTTCTTCCGACGTGTTTTATCGATTTCTAATGAAGTAGCCAGACAAAAAGGAACTCAGATGCTAAAAAAGGAACAAGTTATCTTATGAGAAACAAATCTTTGGTAATTTATTACTGCTTTCGAAGTGACATTATGGATTTTTGGGTTTTAAATGTGATAAATATTTGAATTTACTGATGGTAATCTGTTAAGGTACCGTTTAAAGGTCGCATTTTATGTATCTTTCAAATATGTGGACACAGGAGATATTCATGGGCTGGCGTGAAAATGGCATGGTATATATTGCAAACGTTTTGGCCTATATTAGATCTATAAAAGCTTCAAGAAGACGGCCACTTTCAGGCTCATGGGGAGCACTATAATTTTTATTATATATATATATATATATATATATATACAAATAATGAACTCTGGGTTAATATAAAAGAAATGAAAAGTTAGAAATAAAATTTGATCACAAGTGCACGATTAATTCACAAGTACAGTTCACTCCAAAGTCGGGGATTTTCTGAATTCTCGAGTCTACGTCGAATCTAATTACATGGTCTTCTGCTAATCTTAACAATCATAGGGCGTGATAAGCGACGCAACCAAGGGTTCACTTTAAAAACAGGCGGAAACTCTGGCCTATTCAATCACTTCAGTGAAAAAAGAAAACAACACTTCTGGTCACCTCATCGGAGAAGTCTATTTTCTTCTCAAAAATCCCCTTTAAGAAAATCCGTCGGCTCAGCTTCCCTCACTTCTGATTGGAGTAGACATTTCTCAGCTCATGGTCGATTACCAATCTCAATACAACAAGCCATGGTGTAGTCCGTATTCAAACGGTAGTTGTTTCGACTTGTGAAGGTCGCACATACATTCGCTAATTTTATGAGTCTCAATAAACATGATACCGAATATCTGTTGTTCTCATTAGTACAAATCTTTAACTACATGTACTATAACTACCCACAATACTGCTTGTCTGTTATCAAATTTCAGTGATAGGTGGTTATAATGTACTTGTTAAAGAATATACATTCCTCTCTTCTGGGAATGAAATGCCAAAACACTTTCCGTGCAAAAAAATTCTGCCATATGAATGTATAATAATAACCTCAAAATAAGAGATAGAGGGTTCACTATCAGAATTCAAAGGAATTGTATTTAAAACTAGAGATTCTTAGACATGAAGGTCTTGATTGACAACAGCTGAACTACTTGAGGCCTGATATCCAATAGGCTAGTACTCTGTCCTTTGCTACCACAGGCTTCAAATTCAAAAACCTGGCAGTAGCGTGGATATTTGTTAGTGGTTCGGAATCAACCTTAAGCTGTAAGTATTTGTCTAATTAGTCCAAAGTGTGCAAAAAGTGATCTTAGAGCGACAAACCAAACCTGAATTATTTACATAAAAACAATAATAATGTCATTTATAGAAAAGTATACAATAAAGAAACACAGAAAAATATGTTTATTTTCCTCTTTCATAGCACTGACACATCAAGGGTTTAAAATTTTATTTATATTGTTTAATATCAATGGCATGCTATTGTCAAATTAACCTGTCTTTTCTTGCTCGTCCTGCTTTATATTTTCTATTTTTTAAACCCTCCTGTCTCGAAATCTGTTAGTAGACAGACAGCAATGGCCTAGTATGGGGCTATTGCATCAATGAAGAAGAAGGACAGCATATATATAAATATAAAATGACGGTGGTTTCGTGTTATGTTTTTATAGGCCCCGAAATGTCCAGTGATTGAACACTCAAGCGATGAGAACAGGATATTGTCTAAAGGGGGAACTTTTATTTATGTTAGAAAACCCGGAAAATTCGGAGAAAGCAGTTTGACTAACAATGCTAGATGATTTTATGTATTTTGTTTCAATTATCGTCTCTACTCCTCGTGTCCAACAGTAATGACTGCAATGGACGCCACTAATAGATTAAGACCTGAAACGCCCTATGCATCATCATCATCAGTGGCGCAACAGACCCATGGTGCCTAGTCAGCCTACTGGCAGATTTCGAGATAGGAGTATTTTCTTCTTACGGGATAGGGTTTTGGTACTACGCACAATGCTCTACGGTCCTATTAGACGAGAAAATGGTTTAAAGTAGATTCCGAACCATCACAACCATCCATGGCACATCTGGGTCTCGAACCAGAAACCTATGACACAGCCGAAACTCGAACCCGAAACCTGTGTCACCGAGCTCCAGAGAGCTAATCACTCAGCCATTAGGTCCCAAAACGTCCTATGCGACAGCTGCAAATGTTACCATTTTTACACGAATCAGAAACTGTTTTATAATAACCAATAATATAAAAATATCATTTGTACTTCCAAAATAATAAACACAATATAAAAATTTTTTTGGATGTAAGTTTCCTAAATCATTTGGTTACAAAGGATATTTGCTTTTTGATTTAATGAAGAATAAATTAAAAATCATCTTACAATGTATTCTCTGAGGTGCAACTTAATTCTATCGAATTAAAATAATCATGTAAAATATCTTCACAAGCTGCAATTGAACATTTAAAATGAAAAGAAAAACATTTCTATTGTTTATTTTTAATTGACAAATGCCATATCAAAAGATAAACACAATGAAATTTCATGAAACGTTGTGTTGTAAAGGGCTGTTTGCTTTTTGCTGTCATGATGAATAAATTTAAAATTAAGCTTGCGAATCTATTCTCTGAGGTGTGACTTGATTTCTCTGAAAATTGCGCTTTAATTAAAGCGATGTAAACACAATTATGAAATTTATATGCGAAAGGCATAAAATGTTTACAATAAGATTAAAATGGTGATCAAATTTTGAAAAGATGTTTTAAGTGGCTTATCCTAGGGATTAATTTTTACACTCATAAACGAAGCTTAATTGAGTTTGGGAAACAATATTAATTAATATTAAGAAACAAATTATTTTGACTCAATTTTTATTTTGTATTTAAAATAATCTGAAACATTTAATTCGAAAGTTTCCTTAAACAACAAATAATAAAGTACATATGGATTTTACGCAATGGAAAGAATGATTATTTGCAATCATCATATAACATCAACTATGTCATATAATTAAAATTATACCATCGTTTGTTGAATAAACAAGCAAAAATAATTTCAACTCTAGGTTGAAGTAATGAATAATAGTTGATAATGTAATATAATCAGATTGATTTTCTAAACAACAAATTATAAAAATACATATTGATTTTATGCAGAAAAAGAATAACTATTTGTAATCATCATATAACATTAACTAGTATGCCATATAATTTAAATTATATTGTCATTCGTTTAATAAATATTCAAAAATAATTTCACCTCTAGTGTGAATTAATGAATGATAGTTCATAATATAATATAATCGTATTAATTTCTTAAAAAACAAAGTATTAAAATGCATCTAGATTTTATTTAGAGAAAAGAATATTTATTTGCTATCATGATATAACATTAACTGTGGCATATAATTAAAATTATATCATCGTCCCTTGAATAAACCTGCAAAAATAATCTCACCTCTAGTGTGATGTAATAAATAGTAGTTGATAAAAAATACATTTATTTTTAAACTATAATAAATTACTTGGTACTGATTAAAGAAAACATCATGCTATATCTATAATTGCTTTAAAACTAAAACCGAAATTGAATTATGTTCAATTATAGCAGTTTATAAGCTCACTTTACTTTAATGAATATAAAATAATTAGGCATTTCCAACAACATTATATATATATATATTGTCAACATTGTAATAATGTAATTTTTGTATTAACTTTTGTATTAATATTTTAACGGTCTTAAATAAAACCAAAGTAAACCAATATATAAAGCTAATTATAAAAATAGAATACGCAATAAATGAACCTTTCTTGCCCATTAATAAATTAAAATATAATGCATAGGATAGATAAAATGTTATTATTGAACACTTGCTAACATTAGCTTGATGTTGTTCATATTATATAAATTTATTATGGAATAAAAAAAAATTGTTATTCACATTCATAATCTTACATACAGCTAATACTATTACAATTTATACATTTATTTGATAAATGCTAGATTTAAAAAAGCAAACTTTATGAACAAATCCATGATATAAAATTGAGAATGGTTTGAAGATTGCTTAAGCTAGAAAGAATATTTTTAATTCTCTGATTTAAAATTTTCACAACATTTCTACATTGAATTTACATAAAAGTGAAATATTTATTACTACTGTTTTTTCTTATCTCCATAAATGTTGGGAAAAATATTTGATGCGAAATTGGGAACTGTTGTGATTTTTACAAGTTACAGAGTTAAAGATCTTTAACTCTTTGTCAGATAGTGTGGGGAGCACTCTTCAAGCGTACCTACAAATATTTTAAAGATATATTGTTATTGTTGTTGCATTCCTAATCAAGGAATGTCGGATAAAATTAAATGGTGCATCAAATACTTTGTATAATGCATATATTGTAAAGGAAAATTTCAGTAATAATATTGCTTTTTAAATATTTTTTTCTTGTGATAGATCGGTGAGTCTCTTTAAGTGTGCCACGATCAGCCCACTCACGAGTGATAATAGGAAGAAATTGCTTTTCAGTAACATCTGTGGATCTCTTTATCTGTATCACCGACTTGTGATGATAGAATAACAGTGATTTTCTGAAACATCGGTGGGACTGCTTTATATGTGCCACGAACAGCTCACCGACTTGTGATGATGGCTTTGCATCATTGGGACCGTTGCTTTGATGGGATGGCAGTGCTTTTCAGTAACATCATTGGGACCGTTTATCTGTGATGCGAACAGCTCACCGACTTATGATAAGCGGAAATTGCTTTTCAGTAACATCTGCTGGATTTTTGTCTGCGAACAGCTCACCGCCATGAACAGCTCACTGACAGATAGTGATAATAGAAAGCCCTTGCTTTCCATAAGGATATACATTTAGGCTTAAATTCTAAGCATTTGCGTATCGTTGGCTAAAATTCAGGAAAACTCCAGCCAGGCAGCTGTTGATGTGAAGCACTTAAACATATTGTAGCAATCCATAACGTGTTTCCTCATTTCTGAAAGCAAGAATTGCAACACACGTCACAAGAGGATTTCCTCCGTGGTATACCCGCCTACAAGTTACCACTGGACCAAAACTTGAATCTTTCGAATAATTACACATACTTCCATTCAGTTGTATGCCATGATGAGAAATCATGGTTATGAAAAAAAATACTGAGTAACCAGTAAATATGCATCCCTAATAAATTTTGCATGCTATAATCTTTTCCCTATATTAATGTGAAAGGTAAAATATTAATTATATTCATATCATTAATTGTTGTTAATTCATTATCCTTTTTTTTGTAACGATACATATGTTTCTTTTTCTATCTAATTCTTTATTTGTATTTAATTTAAAACTGATTCTCCATAATTCATATACTGTATTCTTTCTCATTATCTATTTTTTTATTTTACTATTAAATAATACACTGTGCTATCAAAGCATCAAAATATCTATTTTTTTCCTATTGAGTCAAAACTCTTAATCTTATTTTAGTGTTGTTTAAAGGACGATCTGTAGAGAATTTGGGTTAGGAAGTATTTCTTGAAAATACACGTAGCACCGAAATTCGTGATAAGAATGAGATGGATTCGTCTTCTTTGGTGTGAATATAAATAAGATGTTACGTATTTTCATTTAGTAAAAAATAAAATGCATCCATATTATTTTTGTATTGAATCTAAAAAGGAAAATTATATACAGAACTGGATCGTAAATTTCATGCAAGAAATTTTCTTTTTTCCCGATTTTCGCATAATATAATAAATTAAAGTTTATATTTAGTTTTCGTAAATATTTATGAAAGCTACTTTTTTATATATTTCATGAATAAAGATACAGATGGAAAAATAAAAAATTGCATTAAAGTTGAATTTATACAAAATTTTGTTCGTTTAAGCTATTATTGTAAGCCCAGTGTTACTTCAGTTTTACTACACGTGGTTAATAAAAAAATAGGAAAGATAAGACAGAACTATTTTTGATAAAGCAAGTTTACATTTGCATATAAAATATTACAGAATAAACATCACTTAATTTTAGTTAATTCCTAATGATAACAGGATATGTGAAATTATTTTGCGTATTTAAGTGCTTTTCATCTACAATGAATAAATATTTTAAATTTTTGTGATTATTTTATATGTAAGGAATAGATATATCCAGCTATAGACGTATTAATTATTTTCATTTTGGTTCGTTAATCATTTTTCATTTGAAATTTCGTTACAATCAGGTAGCTGTTTACTGATGTAATATGTTTTTATCTAAATGCTTCCTAATTTTAATATATGATTTATTTTTCAATAGATCTTTGACTTAAATCTGTGCATTATATTCTAAATAGTAGAAATAATCCTTTAAAATTGATAAGTAATTGTTAATTAACTTGATGTACAATTTATATTAGTTGTTACATTAATTTAAAAATTTTTAATTATTATTTTCGTTTAAGACAATTTATTTTTTAACTTTCTTATAAGGATTTTTCTCTTACCCCATTTGGTAGACAGCAACATCTAGACCAAGTCCAAGAATCAGTGTGGTCTCATGGAAGGAAGGAAAGGGGGCAGCTTCTGTTGAGATGAAACACCTGTAGGTAGAAGTCTGGCTTGGCTCAGTGAAGCTGAAGAAGGAGGGCTGTGTCTTCCGGTAGGACTTTTAGGGCGTATCGTATGGAAGAAAATCCAAAAACCTCCCACAAGGTAGTCGACTAACAATAAAAAAGAGTCTGAACATCACAAACGCCATCAAGTCTTTTGGGTTTTGAAAACAGTATCTACAACAATGTCGGCAGCGGATTCAACCTCCGCCCTAATGCTCACCAACTCTCAGCGCGTTGTTATTGAGATACGAGTCGAGCCTTTTTATCAATTAATAATTTTATGTACCGTTTGTTAGAAATAGCATCAAAACAGGTTTTGATGGTCTTTTTTTGTGAAATTGTTTGTTTTTAATTGTATTGTTCTCTATTGAAGTTACTCTTAAATAATGAAATGTTCGTATCTAATCTTTTAAGAGTTTGAAATATAATAATGACTGCTAAAACATTACCATTCAGTAGATTAATTTTTGTTTTATGGTACATTTTAACGATATACTGTGTTATATAACATATATGCTTGTGTTAAGTTATATACTCAGAATTTAATGTAGGATTTCAGCTTGAGAAAAGCATAATTTCATATATCATAATTTAATATAGCATAATTTCATATACAAGCATAATTTCATATATCATAATTTAATATAACATAATTTCATATACAAGCATAATTTCATATATCATAATTTAATATAGCATAATTTCATATACAAGCATAATTTCATATATCATAATTTAATTTAATATAGCATAATTTCATATACAAGCATAATTTCATTTATTTTTATAGCAAAATATACAAGCATAATTTCACATTATGTTATATTATGTTTTCAACAAAAAAGGGTATTATATAACATGAATTTTTAAAACAAATTGAGCCAGTTTGATGTTTTAACGCTGTATATTCAATTTAAATAGTTTAGGAATCAGTGAGCAAGATTAATAAATTTATTGAAGAAATTTAAATTAAAACATAGAATCAAAGACACTTTTTCATTACTTTTCCATAACGAAAAAAAAAATGCCCAACCTTGAAAAACTGATAATGAATTTCATAATTCTTTGAGACTAGTAATAAATATTTAACATTATTTCTATAAGCAGTCACCTTTTTATTATTATAGTAAAAGAAAATGAACTTCATTCATGGAAGAAAATTAATAAAATACCGCTTCCAAGACTTATTTAACTAATATTTTAATAAAGCCTCTTGGAGCAGGGTGGAAAAAAATCCACGGGTTATTTTCCAAATTAAAAGATTAGCAGAGGATAAAAACTATTTGTTCTTTCTTTCCACGTCATTATTTTTTTTTTTTTTACTTTTTACTTTTTCTCGTCTTTTGCCAAAAGTTAATTAAAAGGCCGCAAAGTGGAAAGGCTCGCGTGCTGCTTTTCTTGAGCGGACATTTCTTAAAGTGAATTTGTAAGTGGCGGTTGGCAATGGTGGTGGTGGAAAAAAAAACATAGTTGCTGAAACAAGATTTTTAATGACGATGGTATGGTAATTAAGCATTTAACGGTTCACTGGTGTGATCGGAACCGCTAAAACGTCGACAAAAGAAATCCAATGAGGCAAAAAATAAAGAAAAAAAATTGAAAGGGGTAGAAAGTGGAAAAGAAAAGTTTTAAAAAAATTCATATCTGCTTCTTTACGCATTTTCTTTACTGTTAAGACTCCCGTTTTGACACGTAGATTTTTTTCCCTTTGAAATGTCCTTTTCATAAGATGGTGGATTTGGCTTGATGGGTGTTAATGTTGACATAATGTATTCCAACATCGTTATTTATCTTAGTTTGTAGGAAATAAATAATAAAACATGACATAGTTTAAGACCTTTACAATGTAATCGTTTACATTGAGGTTTGCCTAGTCAAATGAATTTCAAATGAAATCAGTCAATTAACGAGAAGTCATCACGATTTCATGAATTTCACGATATTTCAATACCATTACAAATTTCACTGAAGGCAATTATGATGAATCTCAAGATTTCACGATTTAATGAATTTCACGAATATTTCAAGATCACAAATTTCAATGAAAGTCAATACGAATTTTAAGATTTCGCGAATTTCACGATTTCATGAATTTCCCGAATATTCACGAATATTTCAAGGTCATAATCCAGATCAAATTTCAATGAAAGCAATCATCACGAATTACAAGACCAAAAAATTTTGTTATGAATGGAAGAATATCTTTTATGAAAAAGTGTCATTTTTTTTGTGATTATGCTAATACTTATATAGTTCGAATATTTGACCATAAACCATATTTGCGATGATTATTTGGAACATGAACTGCACTAATTCAATTTCAGCTGGTGGCTTGAAATGTAGTCACTTCGCTTAAGACCACATAAATTCGGTGCGGTTTGTACCAGATAATAGTGCACATGAAGATATTAGTGGAAACTTTAAAAAATAATTTCTTCCATATTGCCCGCAAATTCGCGATTGTTCTGCTTGAAATTCCTCATGGAAAGTATTATGTTAATCTATTTTAAATGGGCAATTTTGAAAAGTCCTAGAATCCCGAAATTTGAAAAGTCCCGAATAATTGTACACGACGAATTGAACATCTTGCAGAAACAATTTTGATCCATATCTTATCAAGTCAGGTTTAATCACATAGTTGCTGAAACAAGATTTTTAATGACGATTGTATGGTAATTAAGCATTTAACGGTTCGCTAATGTGATCGGAACCGCTAAAACGTTGACAAAAAGAAATCCGATGAGGCAAAAAAAAAAAAAAAAAACATCCATCAATGAAAGCAATCATCCCGAATTTCAAGATTTCACGATATCACGAATATTCACAAATATTTCAAAATTTCACGATTTCATTAATTTTACTAATATTTCAAGATCATTACAAATTTCAATGAAAGCAATAATCACAAATTTCAAAGAAAGCAATCATAACGAATTTCATGATTTCATGAATTTCACGAATATTTCAAGATCATCACAAATTTCAGTGAAAGAAACCATTATAATTTCGAGACCAATAAAATTTATTACCAATGTTAGAATATCATTTGTGAAAAAACGGGGTTTTTAGGGATTACGTTATGTAGTATTTTCATTTCTTGCATGAATCCTATTTGAGATGAGCAGTTAGAAAATAAACTGCTTTATTCAATTTCAGCTCATGGCATGACATGTAGACCCTTCGGTCTGCTTTGCGTTGTTGTTGTTGCTTATCCCCTTGATTTAGAATCCTAAACCAAGTCCAGTAGATCATCTGTTTGAATAGATCGTAAACGGTCCTCCCCTCATTCAACAGTTGCCTCACAGAGGCACCAATACAATCAATGAGATGAGAGGGAGACACGATGGCCAAACAATGACAAAGGGTATATGTCTTCTCGTCTCCATTGAAGGCCAAACTCTTAGTGTGGCCAGTACTTAGTCTAGCTAAAGCCGTTTGAGCAGATCTAGGACAGAAGCGCTACAAGGACATACCAGGATATTTAGCGGCGTACCATGCATGAATTGGTGGCGACCTCCAAGCGGTATTCACTCTGGCTAAAGTCATAGAATGAACCTCCGAAGCTAACAGATTGGAAGAAGAAGCTTTGGGAAGTTCGCAACCTTCCCTAGCGAGCATATCAGCAATTTCTTTTCCGTAGATGCCCACATGGGCGAAAATCCACTGCAAGCACACCGATCCGATCAAGATCCAAAACAGCTAGTTTAGAAACTATATCCTGCCCCCATTTGTCCAGGATGCTTGGCCAATCTTTCAAATACTGTATTGAGCTCTTACTATCAGTCAGAATCCAAACATTAGGTACTTTAAAGTTTAAAGCTAGGCTCAGAGCTTCACTTATAGCAGTTAATTCTGAGCGGAATACCGAGATGTGATCCGTGTTTCTAAAACGATATCTAAATTCTCTTGTACTTGTCTTCATAAAAATTCCGCTACCTGTTCTTCCAGAGTCAAATTTGCTGCCGTCAGTGTAAATAAACAGGGCCCGAGCAAAAATATTATTGATGATTTCGCAGTCTGCTTTGTAACAAACAATATTGCGTAGGACTCAAAGATATCGATGGGAACTTTTTAAAAAGTTTTTAATTAGTTGATACATAAAAACATCTGATTTTTATTTTATACAATTTATTTGCATCGTAAATTATACAATGTAATCAATACAAACTGTAACGTGCCAAATTGATAATGCACTAGGGCCATTTTTTGATTGTGAGCAATATTCTAGAGTCCCTGGTCTAGATAAATATAAAAATATAGAACTCTAAGTAGTTCTATTAAGAAATAAAATAAAAAAAACATTACGTGAAAAATTATTTGCTTAAAAGTCAATACATGAAAACCTTAGGAAAATAATCCGAACAAAAAAGTTTAAAACTGATAAAATCAGATTATTTTTGTATTTTTAAAATAATAATACACTGGTTAAATTTCGAATGTATAACAATAATTGAATTACTCTATTGTAGTTTTAATACCAGAATTTTCAGATTTTAAATAATATTATCCTAAGCTATTAAAGCCTTTCTACTTATTTCAAATATTATAAAGAATTTAAACGAAAATCGAGTAAAAATCTGAATTATTAACTTATTCCTTTCATAGAATTTTCAGACTTCTTTCTCAATATCCAACTTCTACAAAAGCAAACTTTGACTTAATGGCATGGTGTACCAGTATTTTTTATGTGTGTCTCAAAATAGACCGAAATAGAACCTAACAATGACAGTTAAACATCCCGTGGCTCTGGTAAAGATCTCTTGAATGGACCTAGCTATTAGACACCTGATCTTCAATGCCTTGAGGTGGTTTGCCAGAAATTACCCCATACTTCTTGTTAGCATTCTCTTTCATAGAGTGATTGCGGTAATTTCGGTAATATATTTTCTCTTTCCCGGAATCTTTTATTCCAATAGTGAAAGTAAGATTAGTTATAGATAGAATAGTTTGTCGTCTAGTTAGAAAAATAGTATAAATTGTGGTATTATTGTGTAGTAATGATGTCTAGCTTAAAAAATCGATTTACAATCAAGCCATATTATACTTATATAGGAAATACATTAAAATTTTGTCTGAGCAAATTTTTAAAAGCATTGACATAAGTTTTATTATTATCATATAACAGACAAGAGTTAAAATTGCTTTTTTGTTATGTGTTGGTAAAATAAGATTGTTTGCTGATTTATTAAGCTATAAAACGAGAAATGGGATATAAATCGATTTGCAATCAAGTCATGTTATACTTTCATAGAACAGACATTGAAATTTTTTCTGAACAAGTCTTTAAAAAGGCAGAAAATTGCTGCTAAAATGAAGTTTTCCACTGTTTTCAAAACTATAAAAAGAAAAGAGAGGTAGGGCTATACTTAAAATGAATAAGAATTTGACAATATTTGCTATCTATAATCGCAAATTTTATAGTTATTAAAAATACAATTAACTATTAATAAACATGATATAGTATGTCCCAAAATTTACGCAATATTTGAATTCTAAATATTATATTGTCGTCTACTTAGAAAAATAACTTAAATTGAAGTATTCTTATTGTGTAGGTCAGGGGTCTCCAAACTACGACCCGCGGGCCCAATCCGGCCCGCCAGTGTCATTAATTCAGCCCGCAACAGCGAATAGCTTATTGTTGCTGTAATAAGTTGGATAAAAAAAACAGAATGATAATAACTTGGTTTTTATTTACTTGCTTGGTAAAGCTTAATGACAAGCTTAATACGCAGAAAATTTAACCTAACCATAACAAAAAACAAATAATTGAAATGAACTAGTGAACATCCCGAGGTTACCCTCGGTATTTATGTTAGGGGTAAAGAGTATCACATATGTATGTATATCGATGTTTGAAAGGCATATGTCCTGAATCAAACTTATGACTTTTGTCCTGAAAATCCCTCAGGAACGGAAAAGTAAAATTAGCGCGAATAAAATCACGGGTTATCCACTAAGGAGCGGTGGTTCACCCCCATCTCAAAATACTAAGGAGATTTATGTAATTATATAGACAATGGCATAAAAATTAAAACAGTTTTGGCCCTTGGTACTTACTGGAGTGAACAATATGGCCCCAGGGCTGGAAAGTTTGGAGACCCCTGGTGTAGGTAATGATGTCATGCTTTAAAAAATTGATTTAAAATCAATTCGTATAGTATATATTTACATTAGGATGGACATTAAATTCTTTTCTGAGCAAATCTTAGAAAAGAAGTATTGAAAGCGCTAGACTGTTGGACATTCGCCCATTCATGTTCAGTTTAGGGTATCATGGTAAAATATATATATGTACTTTAGATATCCCATGCGCCACAATGTTATAATGTCCAATGTTCAATTGTTATATTTAAAAAAAGTAATCGGGGGAGGGGGAGTTTAATTTCCGAACCCACTTTTATGCCTATAAGTAATGTCAATCTGAAAAATTCCTCGTTTAGATCAGCTATGGGAAAACCTTTTATTTAAATTCTTATTGAAAGCAAATAAATATCAAAGGCATTCTTGTTTATGTTTCGCATTTTTGCTTAGGCATTCAAAGTAGTAACTGAATTTTTTAGACTTTACACTTCAAACTTAACTACACTTCAAACTAAAAACTGGCTCTAATTTCTACGGCCATCAGGGTCCAATTATATTAGCGACTTATTACAGGTGATAATTAAATTTATTGTAAAAATATTATTGTCGTTCCTTCTATTTATTTCATTTTAATAATAAAAAACTTGCAATAATATAATTTGAAATACTTTTACCATAGATTAGTTGTAAGTATTTGGTATGTTTTCAAGCTTTTTCCTTAGACACTCAAGGTAATAACTGAATTTTTGAAACTCTACATTTCTTACTTAGTGACAACTGGCTCTAATTAAAGTTAGACATTCAAGTTAATAACTGAATTCTTTGAAACATTACACATAAAACTTATTAACAACTGTCTCTACCTACTCCTTTAAACTAAAGCTCAGAACAACTTAAAACATGTATTTATGCATAAACATAAAATTTATTATTTCCCATATAGAGGGCACTCCGACTAGATTCAGGCGCATTCCATACGCAGTAAGACGTCCCTAAGCACTGGAAAACCCTTTTTGATCTCCGCGAAAATCCACGGCAACCAAGTCTCGAGCGCCGAGGAGTCAGTTAACTCCACAGCACATTGACAAGCTCCACTGATTCCCGCAAAACCCCAGATTGAGGGGGGGACGGAGATGATTTCCGACTCTTGTATCTGGGATTCTTGGAGCGTGGGATTCCTTGAGGGAGGAGACATTTTCCGGGTCGTGGAGCCTTTTTTTGATCATTAGGGAAGAGGCCGCATCACTTAGGAGCGGCGCTCTCTGTAGGCAAATTTCATTACGGATGGAAGATTTTTTTTTCTGTTAGAGTCGTGGAAGTTTGTACTGAGTCTTTTCATATTAGAAGACTTAGGTTTCATGCATAGATAGCATCCCCTTATTCTAAAGGAACACAAAGTTGATGCAAACATCTTCCGTCCTTGTCGTACTAAAGTTGGCGCTGTATCGCCACTTGGCTTCTTTTCCTTGCGAACATATATTTAGAAAATGTAAACATGTTACGAATATATTCTGATTAATCTGAGAAATCGCTGAAATTCCTTTGCTCAATTCATACATTTTAAATTATGTGGTTCGCATCGTGGTTTTAGCGCATAAGCTCCATGGTGAGCCAAGGGCGTCTGCCTACTTGCAGATTTCGAGAAAGGAGATGTTTTATTTTTACAAAGTAAGTTTGCCAGCCTTACGCCATATTACACTTTACACTTTACTTTACTGACCGGTACTTACGGTTTAAATTGGATTCGAACCATATAAATATCCATGACACAGCCGGGAATCGAACCATGTGGTACCGAACGCCAGAGCGCTAGCCGCCCGGCCATAAGCTCCTAATTATATTAGTCCCCTATTATAGGCGATATGTAATTGATTATAAAAGTTTATTGTTATTCCGTGTATCGATTCCATTTTGATTTAAAAGTTGCAAAAATATGATTTTAAATAATTTTACAATAGTGATAATACAATAATTGTATGTATTTGGCGTGTATCTATTTCACATTTTTTGGTTAGACACACAAGTTAATAACTGAATTATACTGAAAATATAATAACAAGTGGCTCTAACTACTATTTTAAAGTAAAACTAAGAACAACATAAAATATGTATTTTATGTCTGCCAATTATAAAAGGGAAACATAAAATTGACTATTTCTCATATAGGGGCACTCTGACTTGATTCAGGCATATTTCATACGCAATATAAGACGTCCAACCTTATGCCATATAACACTCAATAGTCATATTAGACCGGGAACTAATGTTTTATGTGGATTCCGAACCACTACAAACATCTATGGCACCACCGTGAAGCGAAACTGAAACCTTTTAGTGCCGAGCGCCAGAGCGCTAGCCACTCGGTCTTCAGGTCACAATTATATATGGCCTTCTATTATAGATGATATGTAACTAATTCTGTATATTTATTATTATTCCGTTTATCTATTCCATTTTAACTTTAAAAAACCCACTTGTAATAACATAATTGTAAATACCTTTCCAAAAAGATTAGTTATATGTATTTGGTATGATTCTGTTTCACACTTTTCACGTACACTCAAAGTAATTACTCAATTTTTTTGAAAAAGCTACACTTCGAAATTATTAACCACTGCCTCTAACTACAATTTAAAACTAAAACTAATAACAACTTCAAAAATATTTATCAGATTTAAGGGTAACATAAAATTGTCTATTTCCCATATAGGAGGTACTCTAGCTTGATTCAGGCACATTCCATACGCAGTAAAACGTCCATAAGCACTGGAAACCCCTTTTTGCTCTCTGCGAAAATCCATGGCAACCGAGTCTGAAGCGCCGAGGAGTCAGTTAACTCCGCAGCACATTGACACGCTCCACTGATTCCCTCAAAACCTCAGAGTGAGTGAGGACGAAGATGACTCTTGTGTCTGGGATTCTTGGAGCGTGGGATTCCTGGAGGGGAGGAGACATTTTCTGGATCGCGAAGCGTTTTTTGATCATTAGTGAAGAGGCCGCATCACTCGGGGGCGCTCTCTGTGGGCAGATTTGATTTAGAGAAGGAGGGATATTTTTATGCAAGAGTTGTGGTAGTTTGCACGGAGTCTTTTCATATTGGAAGACTATAGTTGGATGCATGGAATGCGTGCCCTTATTCTAAATTAACAGAAAGTTGGTGCAAACATCTGTCATTTTTGCACTAGATTTGGCTCTATATCACTGCTTGACTTCTTTATTTATTCAGGAAACGTTTTTTTCTAATGCAGCTGGCAAATACTTAGACAGTTGTCTTTTACGAATTAAGGCAAATGCTGCACTTAGCACTTCCCAGGAGGTGCGTGTAGCTTGAAAATAAGCTACGGACGTGGAGCAACTGTAAGCCCGCAGTATTTGGCATACATATTCCCCGATAGTTGTAATTTTTTGCTTGGACATTCAAGGTAATAAATAAATTATTTGAAACGCTACACTTAAAACTTACTAATTGGCTCTAACTACTAATTTAAACTAAAACTAAGAGCAACTTAAAATAATTATTTTATGCCTGCGGGAATAAGGAAAAAATAAAATTTACTATTTCCCATATAGAGACTGATTCAAGGACATTCTATACCCAATATAAGACGTTCATAAGCACTGGAAACCCATTTTTGATCTCTGCTTAAATCCATGGCAACCGAATCTCAAGCGTCGAGCAGTCAGTTAACTCTGCAGGACATTGACACGGTCCACTGATTCCCGCAAACCTCAGATTGAGTGAGGACGGAGATGACTCCTGTATCTGGGACTCTTGGAGCGTGTGATTTCTGGAGGAGGAGACATTTTCTGGGTCGCGAAGCCTTTTTTTGATCATTAGGGAAGAGGGCCGCATCACTTAGGAGCGATGCGCTTTGTAGGCAGATTTGATTTAGAGAAGGAGGGATTTTTTTACGTAAGGTATGTGGAAGTTTGTACTGACTCGTTTCATATTGGAAGACTTCAGTTTGATGCGTAGAGAGCGCCCTCTTATTCTAAAGGAACGGAAAGTTGGGACAAATAACTCTCGTCCTTTTAACACTAGAATTGACGCTGTATCTCAACTCTAGTGTTAACTCGCCAACTCTAATAACCTGCCTTCTTTTCCTTGCGAGTAATTATTTAGAATACTTAAACACGTTACAGTGATTCTGAAAAATCTGAGCAATGCCAGAAAAAGAAATTCCCCCCTACTATACGACTGCCTTCATTATAAAACTGTAATTCTTCTACTATGCTACCACGTACTATTTTACCTTCATTCATTTAATAATATTCTTTCTCTTCTTCATTAATGCAATAGCCTCATGGTGGGCCATGGACGTCTACCTACTGGCAAATTTCGTGACAGGAAATGTTTTACTGAAAATTCAGACAAATGCCTGACATTCTTCTGGTCAAATAATATGTTGATTAATTATGTGCTTAGTAAAGATAAATAAATACAAGGAATGTTATTTTGTTTATAATTTTCATCACTTTACAAGTAATACAGAAAAATAAAAAAGTCCATTGAAATGAATATTTTATTTTTTTAATTATTTTAGAATAAAAATATTACGCAAATTTATTTATAGAATATACTTGTGTTTGCAAAAATTTTAATTCCATGAAGGCATCATCATAATGAAATGACAGTTTAATACACAAATGACTTGCATTGGTACAAATATATTATTACATTTTCAAAGCCAAATTATTGTCTGGAATCAGTATTTGGTGCAGCCACCGTGCACTGCAATAAGTGTTGTTATACGAGGAGACACGGAATCAATCTGATTTTGAATGTTTGTCTGGAGAAGAACATTCCTTATCGCTTGTATGCGCACTCAAAGTTCATCTGCAGAAGCTGTAGGACGAGGGACCATAAACGAGACGTCAACTAATGGAATCATACAGGTTCAATAGGAGACATAACAGGCGAATAAGCAGGCCAAGGAAGAAGCTTCATGTGTTCTGCTGAAAAGAAGTTTTGAACATTTCTTGCAACATGTGGGCGTTAGGCATGTGACTGCATGTTCTTGATGCCTTCTTGGAATATGCAGCAACATGCAGGCATTATCCTGTTGAAAGATAGCTTTAGTAGTGTCTTGAAGGAAAGGAACATCTTCAATCTCTAGCACATGATGCTGTTAAGATAATCCACAATTTGTAGCAGCTGAGATACGCCATGATATGCAATCTCACCCTAGACCATAATTCAGAATGTTCATCCACTATGGCATTTGATTATACACTAAAATGCAGTCTAACACAAAATGAGGCCAACATGGTCCCACAAATTAAAAGCAAGAATTAGTCTGAAAAAACCCCATTTGTTGCAAATCTGCACTCCAGTCTCTATTTTCATCGATGTTTTTCAGTAGGGGATCCTGTATAAAGGAGTTCTAGAACGCAGTCCACGGTGAAGCAGACGTCGACGAATAGACGAAGCAGGCAGTGATACATCTACAGTAGCATACCAACGTGCCGCCAACTGATTAGATGAAACTTAACGGTTTCGTCAGAGTCCTGTGGACCAGGTATAAATAATCGCTCTTTTTGAAGTCACCACCTTTTTTTTTTTTTTTTTTTTTTTTCTCAGAGTTTACCCAGTATACTATGTTGCATGGTTTACGCACATTGTCCGATTCTCATCGGTCAGCTGCTTAAAATTCCCATCACATAGTTGATGCTATGTTGCAATACGAAAAACCCTTTTCTGTATAATATTGACGTTAATAAATGTCGAGGCCAGGAATTCAACTTGTTTTAAAATATTACTACTATTCCTTAATATTAAACGAAACATTTTTATTGTATTGCAATATTTTAAATCGGCTATATATAAGGTTATACTAGCAAAAGTGTTATAAAAATGTTTGAACTTTAAAGGAGATCAAAAATCGTCATTTATTTATGTTTAATTAAAATCTTGTTTATTTATTCCCAAATTAATACGGCTATTATCTAAGAATGAAAATATAAATTTTTTTTTATTTGAATTTATCGCGTATCATAAATTCAAAGTTAATATATGCGTGACAAAAATAAGTGTTCGATTTCCCCTTTCTTTGTCTGCTAAAAGTTTTCTTGTTCTAAATCCCCCAAGAAAAAGTTCGGTTTTAAAAGTGTCCTTAGGTGCATTTATCTTAAAAGCTATCTATCAACATAAATTCTTTTGTTGATGGTAAGAAAGTGTTCCATTTGCAGGTTTTGTCTTTTGAAATCCCAAAGCTATTTTGAATTTCTGTATAAAATTCTTTATTCCTGGTTGTTGAAACACCACTTCTTTGATTTCTTTGTAAAAGATTTTAGTTGTTACACTGGTTTCTCAAGTCTTCTCATGCTTTGGTGATAGTGGGGTTTTATTAGTGATATAATTAGCTGGAGTTCGATTCCACAGGAGGGGGCCCTAAATTTTTATTTCTTTGAAAAATGGATCGCAGCTTAACTGAAGTTCACAGAACCTTTTTATTTTAAAAACAAGCATCATCATCAATAGCACGACTGTCCAGAGTGATCAACGCTTTCTTTTGAAGAGATTTCCATGCTTTCCTCTGAGTGGCAAGGGTCCTCCAATTCTTAACTTTTAGTACAGAAAAATTATTTTCAACTGCGTCTATCCATATCAACTTGCGTCGTCCTCTTCCTCTTTATCCATGTGGCTTTACCAAAACGAGCCTTTTTACGGGGTTTAAATCATTCATTATAAATGCATGAGCTGCCCAGTTTAATGTATTGATCTTTATAAATTTTTATAACAACTTGCTTTTTATAGCAGATATAAATTTTTGCGTTGTACCATCTTCCAAGATTCACTTTCCATAACACCTCCAAAATTAGCCTTTAAAATTTTCTGCTCAAATAGACCCAGATGGACCTCATCAGATATTGCCAAAGTCTATGTTTCAGAGCCATAGACAAAAATAGGTCTAATAAGGGTTTTATATAACAAGAAATAAAACAGGCAGTCAGGTAAAAGACTGGTACTTTCATGACCCTCTTCTCTTCTGAAGACATTTCTTTCATCTCTTGATACTCCATGCATAACGCTGAATCTGCTACAAATTTTAGTGGTCTCTAAGGTCACTCTAAGTGACTTTAGAGACTCTGAGGTCCTTCTGCATTAGGAGATATGCCCTACTGTGTTTTCTTTGAAAAGAAATCGCTGCTTAATTGACGTTCGCAAGCCTTTTTTTCTTATTATAAGATAGGCTGCTTCTTCATAATAATATATTATTTTTTTTATTTTTCTGCTCTTCGATTGATTATTGATTTTAATTATTGTATTGCATAAATTTTTCATTCAATACAAAGTCATATGAAATAATTTTTATATTAAAAATCATTGTTCTCTTTACTAACTTGAAAATTAAATACATCATTTACATCTTTGTGCAAAGAAAATTGTAAATAAAATGCAATTGTATATTTATACTTTTATTTGTGACAGTATGAACATAAATGTCCCATCATTGTGAAATATGAAGCCTTTTTATGTATAAGATTTATTTAAATTTCTTTCACGCGCTAATAATTAAGTAATTAAATCATGTAACATTGTTCTAAGAGATCATCTGGTGAAAGCAGGCACAATTTTATTTCGAAGTGAAAAAGACATTTTCAAGTAAAGAAATTAGTTTGCAATTCTATAATTTTTTTTTTTCATTGCTGTTATGCTTAGTTCTTGCATTAAATTCTAAATATATTGTGAAAAATCCTGTAAGCTGTGAATGTACGCTCCGTTTAACGCAAGCTTTTTAACAGACGGCAAATTGCTACAAGAGAAATAAAGAATAGAATGGAAAGGGTACAGTGCGAAACAATAGTCTTTTTACATAAAGTAATCTTTTCAAATGGTATAAAGCAATTCATTTTTTACTTTCGTTTATAATTTTTTTAATGTCATAACTTCCATAATATTTAACTAGTTTTCGCAATGTTGATCTATAACTTTTTTAAATTTTATTTATTCATTTATTACTATTAATAATATTTTGCAATTGTAGTTCTAAGAAAATACTTTTAACCCTTTATAAAATTCGATTATGCAAATACACTTTAATAATATTCAGTTCTTTTTTCATCAGAATTTATATATTAGAAAATTCTCAAAGATTCACATATTTTGGAATAATGTATACATTTATGTATTATATATATTTATTTTTTTATATTAAATACACACACATATATATATTTATCTTTTATCTTATATATTTATCTTTTCCGAACTCAAAAATATAAATTAAGGGAAAATTATTTTTAGTTCTGAATTTATAAATAATTTTGGATACCTTAAAATATTTTAAGAGAAACAGAGTCCAATGACTGTCTTGAATCTGACTACAGCCGTTTTATAGCGGATATTATAATGATTTTTAGACATCTGACCCAATTGCGATTTCATGATGTTTTTCAGACATTTGATCCGATTGCGATTTCGTAACGGTTTTGGGAATAAAAGGAAAACATCACTGTTTCAAAAACGTTTTTTTCCATATTCAATATAATGTATAAGCCTTTACTCGCACAAATAAATATTTTTCATTTTCATCAAATTATTGTATCATGAACATTTACATTTAAGGAAACATGGCAATTGAACATGGAATTTAAAAAAGAAAACATCAAATTTCAGGAAAACATCACATTTGAACATAACATTTTAAAAAGGAGCCATCAGATTCATGAAAAGATTCATGATTCATGATTCATTCAGATTTATTGCTTTATGAAAATATAATTTTTTTTTTCTTATTCACCATAATATAAAAATCTTTATACCTCTAAATCATTTCTATTTTCATCTAAATACTATTTCATTAACTTTTACATTTATGAAAACATGGCATTTGAACATGACATTTAAAATCAAAACATCACATTTAATGAAAACATCACTTTTAAGAAACGTCACTCTTTCATGAAAACAACCCTTATTATTTTCCTTATTCAATACAATTCAAAAACTTTTATACATCCAACATATTTCCAAACAAGCACTTCGATATAAAAGCCCGCATTAAAACTCAAAATCCAGCTTTCGCAATATATATTTTTTCCACGCGAAATTCTGACATTTTTTTCCCTCGCTGTCATGTTTTCGTAATGCTTTCAGACATACTTAATAAATCTGATAATGAAAATGACAGATAAAAGGGTAGAGCAGCGAAGTAGAGTCGAGCGCGTGGAAAAGTAATCATTCAGCATGTGGTACAGTAATGACTTTTCTTAATCACCGCAATGGTTAATGATAAAGTAACGACTCAACCAGTAATTAAACGACTCTGCGAAACGAACGGCATAAATCTCGGGAAAACGAGTTTTTTGACGTTGAAACGCGATATTTCGCGAGATGAAGAAGGATTGCGGAAAAGCGTTATACCGTTATCCAGTTTTTAACTAGAAAATTAAGAATTACTGAATGAAAATATGAATTTTTAGGTGATATTCTTTTATTTCTTTGGTTATACCTTTTTTTTGTTATGCCGTAGATTTTCTTTTTTCTGTTTTGGCGTGGAAAAGTTATTGTTAGTTAATTGGCTTTCTACTATTTTTCTTTTCTATCTTTCTTTTATTTTTTTGTATAGTTAGAAAAGTAATTTCCATTTAATCAGTAAAAGTACTTTTAACTGCGGATTGTTTTAAACTTGCTGTACTTTTTTTTTTTTTAAATAGCGAAAAGTAATTTTTTTGAACGGCCTTTTTTCTTTTGTTGTTTTGTTTATTCAATCGTAGATCCATGTTTAAATAATATATAAGAACAAATTGTTGTTACAATTTCATTTTGGATATGAAATATTTGATCGGTACAAAAAAAATAAGATGTTCATTTTTTTTGGTCTTTTGATTTTGTATATTTAGTTGGAAAAACTAATTATTCTAAGAAACATTTAGAATGACTCAGTAAGATTTAATCATTCTAATATTTTACACTGATTATTTTGGAAATATTTTATTTCAATGTGAACAAAAATGTAATTTAATTTTAAATGTCAAGTAATTTTGCTGATTTTTGTAATTAAACGTCCTGCTTTTATTATATTTATTGTCTTGGAAATATTTACGTTGACGGAAACACCACATCTGGGCATGACGTTTAAAATGGAAACATCATTTTTAAGAAACATCACTGCTTTATGGAAAACATATCTTATTATTTTTCCTTATTCAACACAATTTGCAAACTTTTCTACATCCAGCATATTTTTCAAACAAGCACTTCGATATAAAAGCCTGCATTAAAACTCAAAATCAAGCTTTTGCAATATATATTTTATACCATTTTTTTTTCTGTCTGTCATGTTTTCGGAATGCTTTCAGACACACTTAATAAATCTGATGCTGAAAATGGCCGATAAAAAGAGTAGAGCAGCGAAGTAGAGTCGGTCACGTGGAAAAGTAATCATTCAGCCTGTGCTATAGTAATGACTTTTCTTAATCACCGCAATGGTTAATCATAAAAGTAATGACTCAACCCGTAATTAAACGACTCTGCAAAACGAACGGAATAAATCTCGCGAAAACCTGTTTCTGACGTTGAAACGCGATATTTAGACAGGAAGAAGAATTGCGGTAAGCGTTGTACCGTTTTCCAGTTTTTAACCGGAAAATTAAGAAATGCTAAATGAAAATATGAATTGTGGGGAATATTCTTTTATTTTTCCGTTATGATTTTTTTGTTTTTTATGCAGTAGATTTTCTTTTCTGTTTTTAGTGGAAAGTTATGGTTAGTTAATTGGTTTTCCACTATTTTTCTTTTCTATCTTTTTTTTATTTTTATTATTTTTATTTTTTTATAGTTAGAAAAGCTGCTATTTAATCAGTAAATGTAGTTTTAACTGCGGATTGTTTTTAAACTTTTTGTAGAAAATTCTTTTAAAATAACGAAAAAAACCTTTTCTTTAATGCCTTATTTTACTTTTTTTTTTTGTTTGTTCAATCATAGATATATGTTTAAATAATATGTATGAACAAATTCGTGTTATAATTGCATTTTAGAAATGATATTGTAGATACGTTCAAAAATATGATGCTAATTATTTGGGGTTTCTTTTTATTTTGTATATACAGCTGGTAAAACTATTTACTCCTTCAATATCATTTCCATTTCATCAAAATATTATTGTTTCTTGAACATTTACATATATGAAAACATCACTGCTTCCTGAAATTATTTTGTTTATTTATTCACCACAATGAAAAAATCTTTTAAGATCAAAATAATTTCCTTTTTCATTAAATTTTTTTCAATACCAGTTACATTTATGAAAAATATCACATTTTAGTATGGCATATAAAATGAAAACATCACTTTTAAGAAACATCACTGTTTCATGAAAATATTCCTTATTATTTTTTCCTTTTATATATTCCTTCCTTATTACATTTCCGTCCTTCACAATCCAAAAACTTTTATGCATCCAGCATATTTCCAAACAAGCACTTCGCTATAAAAGCCGGCATTAAAACTCAAAATCAAGTTTTTCAATATATTTTTCCTCAGGAAATTCTGAAAATTTTTTTTTTTCCTGGCTGTCATGTTTTCGGAATGCTTTCAGACATACTTAATAAATCTGATGATGAAAATGCCCGATAAAAAGGGTAGAGCAGCGAAGTAGAGTCGGAAAAGGCAATCATTCAGCCTGTGCTACAGTAATGACTTTTCTTAATCACCGCAATGGTTAATGATAATGTAACGACTCGACCCGTAATTAAACGACTCTGCGAAACGACGGATAAATCTCGCGAAAACCGGTTTTGATGTTGGAAACACGATATTTCGCGGAGGAAGAAGGATTGCGGTAAGCGTTATACCGTTTTTTCAGTTTTAACTGGAAAATTAAAAATGCTAAATGAAAATATGAATTTTCGGGGATATTCTTTTATTTTTCCGCCATGCTTTTCTTTTTTTTTTTTTTTTATGCAGTAGATTTTCTTTTCTGTTTTCGTGTAAAAGTTATGGTTAGTTAATTGGTTTTCCAATATTTTTCTTTTTTTCTTTTTTTTTTAATTTTTTTGTACAGTTAGAAAAATAATTTCTATTTAATCAGTAAAAGTACTTTTAACTGCGGATTGTTTTTAAACTTGCTGCACAAATTGTTTTTAAATTACGATAAGTTTTTTTAAATGGCTTTTTTTTTTTATTTTATTGTTGTTTTGTTCGATCAGTGATATATATTTAAATAATATGTAAGAACAAACTGTTGTTACAATTTCATTTTGGAAGTGAAATTTTGGATACGTGCAAAATGTATGATGCTAATTTTTGGAGTTTTTCTTTATTTTGTGTATGTAACTGATAAACTCATTACTCCTTCCAAATAATTTCCATTTCATCAAAATATTACAGTTTTATGAATACATGAATAACATCAAATTTATGAAAGCATCACTGACACACAAACACACAACAAAAACATTGTTTTCTCCTTATTTACAATAATGTAAAATCCTTTATAAACCCTAAGCATTTCCATTTTCTTCCAAATATTATTGTTTCATGAATATTTACATTTTGGAAACATCACATTTAAACATATCATTTAAATTGAAAACCACCAATTTCATGAAAACATCACTGCTTCATGAAAACAGTTTTTCTTATAACCACACTTTTATACATCAAATTATTTCCACTTTCAAAATATTGTTTTTCATTAACATTTACATTCATGAAAACATCACATTTATTATAATATTTAAAATGAATACATCACTTCTAAGATATCACTTTTTCAAAGAAAACAACTCTTATTATCTTAATGAAAATATGAATTTTTGAGGGATATTCTTTTATTTTTCAGTTAAGCTTTTATTTTTATTTTTATGCAGTAGATTTTCTTTTCTGTTTTTCGTGGAAAAGTTATGGTTAGTTAATTGGTTTTCCACTTTTTTCTTTTCTCTCTTTTTTTTTTTTTTTTTTTTTTTTGTACAGTTAGAATAGTAATTTCTATTTAATCAGTAAAAAAGTACTTTTAACTACAGATTGTTTTAAACTTAGTGCGCAAAATTCTTTTATTGTATCGAAATTTTTTTTTTAAATGTCTTTTTTATTTTATTGTTTGCGTTTGTTCAATCAGAGATCCATGTTTTAAATAATATAAACCCAATTTGCTGTTACGATTGCATTTTGAAATGAAATTTCGGATAAGGGAAAAAATATGATGCTTACTTTTGGGGTTTTTTTGTATATGCAATTTGGTAAACTCTTTACTCCTTCCAGATCATCTCCATTTCATCAAAAATATTATTGTGTCATGAACATTTACATATACGAAAACATCACTGCTTCCTGAAATTATTTTGTTTATTTATTCACAATGATGAAAATCTTTTAACATCTAAATAATTTCCATTTCATCAAAATTTTGTTTCATTACCAGTTATATTTTTATGAAAATATCACATTTGAGTATGACATATAAAATGAAAACATCACTTTTATGAAACATCACCGTTTCATGAAAATATTCCTTATTATTTTTCCTTTATGTATTGCTTCCTTATTACTTTTCCTTTCCTTCACAATCCAAAAACTTTTATGCATATAACATATTTTCAAACAAGCACTTCTATATAAAAGCTTGCATTAAAACTCAAAATCAAGCTTTCGCGATATATATTTTTTTCCTCACGAAAATGCTGCCATTTTTTTGCCATTTTTGTATGCTTTCAGACATACTTAATAAATCTGATGACGGAAAATGGCGATAAAGGGGTAGAGCAGCGAAGTATCGTGCGCGTGGAAAAGTAATCATTCAGCCCACTGCTATAGTAATGACTTTTTCTTAATCACCCATAATGGTTAATGATAAAGTAACGACTCGACCCAGCGTAATTAAACGACTCTGCGAAACTAACGGAATAAATCTCGCGAAACCGGTTTTTGACGTTGAAAGGGCGATATTTCACTTGAGAGGAAGAAGGATTATGGTAAGCGTTATACTGTTTTCAGTTTTTAACTGAAAAATTAAGAAATGCTAAATCGAAATATGAATATTTAGGAATATTCTCTTTATATTTCCTGTTAGCCCTTGCCCTTTTTTTTTTTGTAGGTTCTTCTTTTCTGTTTTTTTTGGGTGGAGAAATTGCCAGTTAATTGGTTTTCCACTGTTTTTCTTTACTTTCTTTTTAATCTTTTGTACAGTTAGAAAAATAATTTTTTCTTAGTCAGTAAAAAGTACTTTAACTGCGGATTGTTTTAAACTTCTTTCTGCATAAAAATTCTTTTAAATAACGAATTTTTTTAAAGCGCATTTTTTATTTTATTTTATTGTTTTTTTTCAATCGGAGATATATGTAAATAATATGAAAACACAATTTGGTGTTACGATTCCCTTGGAAGTGGAAATTTCTAATAAATTAAAAATATGTTAATTTACTTTTGTTATGTTTTTTAATTTGTGTTATAGCTTTTATAACTCCTTACTCCTTCCAAATCATTTTCATTTCATCAAAAATATTATTGTTTTATGAATTTACATTGATGAAACATCATCGGTGTTTCATGAAGAAAACATTGCTTTTAAGTTTCCTTATTTACAACAATATAAAATACTTTACATCACCTAGTCAATTCCATTCTTTTCCAAATATTATTGTTTCATTGAATCATTTATCTCATTCATGAAAACGCCCATTGTTTCTTGAAATATTATTTTGTTTTTATTTATTCATCCTGATGTAAATGTCATTTACATAAAATCATTCCACTTTCATTTAAAATATTATTTCATTACCAGTTACATTTTATAAAAATATCATATTTGAGAAAATAAAAGAGAACATCGCTTTTAAGAAACATCACAGTTTCATGAAAACATCCATCAATATTTTCCGCTTTTTCAGACCAGTTCAGAAACTTTTATAATCAAATATTTTTCCAAATGCGCGCTTCGATCTATAAAAACCCATTAAAAACTCAAAAATCAAGCTTTTGCAATATAAGTATTTCTTCTTTTTTTTCCGCACGCGAAATTTCTGCCATTTTTTTCCCCTGGCTGTCATGTTTTTTTTTTGAATGCTTTCAAGACCCATGCCCAATAAATCTGATGACGAAATGGTCGTTAAAAGTGCGGCAGAAATGGGGTAGAGTCGGAAAAGTAATCATTCTTACTGTGCTATAGTAATGACTTTTCTTAATCACCGCAATGGTTAATGACTAAAGTAACGACTCAACCTGTAATTAAACGACTCTGCGAAACGAACGGAATAAATCTCTTCGCGGAAACCGTTTTTGACGTTGAATCACGATATTTCGCGAGAGGAAGAAGTGTTATGGAAAGCGTCATACCGTTTAACCAGTTTTTTTTTAACTGGAAAATTAAGAAAATACTAGATGAAAATATGAATTTTTGATATTCTTTTTATTTTTCATAATTATGCTTTTGTTTTTTATGCAGTAGATTTCACTTTTCGTTAAAAAAAAGTTATGGTTAGTTAATTGGTTTTCCACTATTTCTTTTTCTGTATTTTTTTTTTATTTTTTGTATAGTTAGAAGCAATTTCTGTATTTAATCAGTAAAAGTAGCTTAACTACGAATTTTTTAAACTTGTCGGAGAAAATTCTTTAAAAAATAACGAAAAGTTTTCTTTTTAATGCCTTTTTTTGATGGCTTATTGTTTTGTTTGTTCAATCATATATATATATGAATAATATGTAAGATTAAATTGGGTTTACAATTGCATTTTTGAAATGAAATTTCGATGTGTACGAAAAAAATATGAGGTTCATTTTGGTTTATTTAGCTGGAAAAGTCATTATTCTTAAGAAACATTTATAATTGCCCAGTAAAACTTAAATATTTCTTACATCTCAAAGCTGGTTTATTTTGGAAATATTTTATTTTATTCATGACATTTAAAAAGAAACCATCACATTCATGAAAAATATTTTTTTTTTTTCTGGCTCCTGCCAAATAAATGTAAAAACCTTTATACATCCAAATCATTTCCATTTTCATCTAAATATTATTGTACAATATTTTCATTTATTAAACCATCACATTTCAAACGTAACATTTATAATGAAAGCGACACATTTCAACATAACGTTTTATATTGAAACTATAAATCACATTCATGAGAAAACATCCATTTTAAGAAACTGAGTCTATCATGAAAACATCCTTATTATTTTTACTTATTCAAAAACTTTTATGCATCCATGATATTTCTAAACAAACATTTCTGATATAAAAGCATGCATTAAAACTCAAAATCAAGCTTTCGCAATATATTTTTTTTTTCCAATGAGAAATTTGGCATTTTTCCCGCCGTCATGTTTTCGAATGCTTCAGACATACTCAATAAACTTGATGATGAAAATGGCCGATAAAAG
>BPLR01019598.1:0-107206 GCA_021605095.1 Caerostris extrusa | reverse complement strand
TTGTTATGATGACAAAAAATACCTATTTGGCGTGTGAAAATCGGATTACAAATTTATTATAATCTCCAGTCAAGAAAGTAAATTTTTGCATCAAAAATATTTATAACCATAACGTGATGGAATGAAATAATAAATAATTGGTAATAATTGTAAAAAGTATATAATTGTAACCATAATTGAAATGGTAAATTGATTACGTTCAAGAGACTTTACGTTCTTCTCTTCACCTTCCCATCACAGATGATACAGACCCTTTTGGTTAAAAAAGTTGAATATGGTATAAATGATATATAACATTCAAACTGTAGAATTACGTGAATACATTAAATCTTAAGATAGATAATAAATATTGTATAAATATATTATAACTAGCATAACCATAAGTTAAATAAAAAGTATGCAATATATATATATTTATTTATTTACTTAGCAGCAGCCCTTGAACATACAAATTCATTGACTAACGTGTGGCAAACACAAGCAAATAAATATATATGAAGTTAAGCAAAAACAGCATGTAAAATTAGAATGAAAAACTAAAAAAAAAAGACAGCACAAGTTAGCCAGTCCGGAGATCTTGAAATGTCTCACTTGCTTGCCAGAATCTATCATATAAATATCCAGACACCTTAGGGCATTTTTTGAAGATGCGATGCATCTATAACAATGTCTGTCGCGTATAATACAGAATTAAAGGGACGAAAGATGTTAAATCAAAAATAAATGTCCTGCAAGGCAATCATGCCCAGTCTTAAACCGAAAAGCTACAACAGCATGCCGTAGTATACAATACATAAATAGTGTAAGCTCTGGTTAAAAACATAATATAACAAGTAATATATAAAAAAATGTTAAGTAAATTCCTACTTTTTTTCACTATACTGCAGAAAAATCCTTTTTACAAATAAAGTTGAAATTTTCCTCTTACATCTGGTGCCATCTATTATTACATACATGTAACTTAAATCTAAAAAAAGCTAAAATTAATTAATTAAATTTAACTAATGAATGAATATTTCAAAAAAATGTATTAACATCAAGTGATATCCACTACAAGTTCAAAAATGTATTTCAACTTTGAGTGGATAAAAAAAATTATTTTATGAACATTGAAAATTTGAACAAGATATATAGGGGGAGTGTGAACTAAAGAATTTAATAAAAATGATATGGCTTTAGTATGCAGACAGCGTTCAGTCTATTATGCATATAATAAGAAAATATTATTGCTTAATATGAAGGTAATGGGTAGAAAATTTAGTTATTTTTTCGGGATTAATGAACTTGGGATAACTGATTGTTTATTTTTTACTTTAAAATTAAATTGATAACTTTCCATTTCATACAGGTACGTATAGTACATACAGTATTTATATGACGCTGGAGAAAATTGTTTAGAGGGAATTTTAATATGTCATTATTCTATAAGAGAAAAGTAATGCATAATAAAAGGATTCTCTAGTGTTTCTACAATAGGAGAAACATACACAACTCCTAAAAATGAGTAAAGGGATAATTAATTTTCAATTCATACGTTTTTTAAAAGATCTTGAAAAAATTCTTAACTTATAGAAATCATTGGCTAGAGTTACTATTCTTATAGCCATTTTTTAAAATTGCTTTAACATATTGTCACTTTGAATCAAATGTAAAAATCGATGAGTGATAGTGTAAGTTTGCATTTCTCATGAATATATAGATTAACTTCAATAGCTTGAAGATTAAAAACTTAATAAATGGGCTATAGTCCTTTAAATGTATAACGTCTACGAAAAAATATTAAACATATAAAGTTCGTCGATCGATACTTATCAATATTCTTTCAATGAGAAACTTAAAATCACTTTACTGATCCTGTTAGCTTGCATATTTTGTGTATGAAATAAATTTATTTTTTAATAAGAAGAAATTACATTTAAACCACAATTAATCCTTATTTTTCAATTCCTTCTATTAACTCAGACTCTCCCTATATATCTTGTTCAAATTTTCAATTGTTCATAAAATACTTTTTATTCATCCACTCAAGTTCAAATACATTTTTTTAACTTGTAGTGAGACGCGATATTAATACAGTTTTTTCAAATATTCATTCAGTAATTAAATTTAATTAATTAATCTTAGGGTTTTTTTGTAGATTGAAGTTGCATATATCTACCAATAGATGGCGCCAGAGAAACTTAAAAAAAATGAATTGAAATTATTTATAAAGGACTTTCTGTAATACAGTGGAAAAAGTAGGAATGACTAAATTTTTTTTATTACTTGTTTCATATTAATTAATTAAAGAAAATGTGATTTAGTGGGTAAAGTTAATAGACCTTTTCATGATGATGCATAGTTTCATTTATTCCTGTACGAATACTTCTTTTCTTTCTTACAAAAAGTATTTTTTAACATGGAAACCCTACAAACTAAAAATACCTTTTGAATGGTGGAAATGTCAAAAGGTTATATCTCAGAAAAGAGTACCGTCCTAAGAAAAAAAGACGTCTATAAAAAAAACATTGTTGAAGTGAAAAACATTCTTCCCTGTATTTTAGTTTTGATACAAAGCAAGGCAGGAGATCCGTTACCCATACTTGACAAAGAAATCGATGAAAAAAAAAATATAAAGTTGAAAACAAAAAGTGAAAAAGAGCGGAGGGAAAATGATTTCTTCTGCTCGCCTCAACGGGGTTACTTAATTGGAAAATGATTGCATTTGCGGTATGCGTTTCAGTAAAACGCTTGCAAATGAAGAAACAGTGAGGGAAAGATGGGGAATAAAAAAAGGACACAAAGACTTCTCTCAGATAGGAATGTTTTCCGGATACTTGAAAATGTCTCTCCAGATTATTATCGAATGTCGAATTCGCTTTCGCCTCACTTGAAGGAGATGACATTTTTTGTTCAATTACTGATGCGACCAGTCAGGAAGCAGTAAACATTTTATATTTTTTTTATTTGGCAAGTATAGTAAAGAGAAAAAATTGCAATATAAATAAAAAATTCAGTTATAATTTAGTTAAAACTATCGCATAAATAGATTTTAAATGTACCATTATTCGTTAAAATGATTAATGGTAACATTTGGCTTTATAAAAGGTTGAAAAAAATGGTAAGAAAAAAAGAAGATAGAAAAAAACGATATATAAAACTTTGTGAAATTCAAGAAAACTTTATGAAGGTTGAAAAAAAAAAAATGGCTAGGAAAAAAGGCAAAAAAAAAAAGGCATGTATAACTTCATAAAAATCATGGAAAAAATACTTTAATAAACTTACTAATAAACTAATAAATTTTATAAAATTAATTTTAAAAACGTTTTTAAATAATAGTAATAAACTTTATAAAATTCATGGATTCTTTATAAAAAGCGACCAAAAAAGAATAGCATTCGTTATTCTTTGTTGGTCGTCTTTTTTTAAAGCTTTCCATAATTTCATTTTTGCTCTTTTAAATTTAAAGAAACAGTAAATTACTTTACTTAAGTTATATATATTTTAAGAACTCATTTCATAGATATATGACATGTGAAACTAATTGTAAATTGGAAACAAATATTTTTAATATACATTTCCCCTATAGGAAGTCCTAATCAAAATACAAGACACATAACTTGTTGTCACATTGTAAAAATAAAGAATATGGCCTATTGTAAATTTCTGCATTAAAAATTAAAAAGTGCTGAACTAATGTTTTAAAAGAAAATTATCTGTAGTTCGCAAATAAATTAATTAATGCTCTAAATAATGACTTGATTTAATATAATTTTTGTTATCTTCAATTTTTCCACTTCACATTGTCCATAATTCAATTATATCATATTTTCATGATAATTGTAGACTTTAATAAATGATTATAGATTTATTTATTGGCAAAAGATGTTTATTGGGAAAACTATTTAACTCTCAATTCTTTTTTTCAAGAACAATATTTTTTAAGGCCTAGTGAGATACAGGTATCTCTTTTTTCTGAAAAAATGTTTATTTAAAGGCTTTAATTCTAAATTTGCCTGCTGTGACAAAAATTTTGAAGATTTAGTTTAGTTTTATGACCTTTCTTTCTATTTTTTTTTGCCCACTTTAGGCTAACTATTCCGTGGATTTCACCACTAACAAACATCTATGTCACTGCCAGGAATTAACCTGAAGTGATACCAAATGTTAGAGCGCCTACCATTTGGCATCGGGCCTGAAATTCTTAACAAGAATAAACAATTAAATTGGTAAGGAGTTTTTGTGTTAGGTACATTTTGTTAAAAATAGAAATTATTAATGTAGTAAAAATATTTAGACCCAAAAAGAATCAAAGAACTTCATACTCACATTATATTCATTAAATTAAATTTTAAAAAGAAATTCGTATTTATGCGAAAGAAAAGAATTCAACAATCTCTATCATTATTCATGATTTCTTTAGTTTACTGTTATTCACTAAAGCAATCGGCTAAACTACACACATGTCCATAAATTAAGGATAATGAAGTTCAGGCAAAGAAAGAGACAGAAGCAAAACAAATTTGACTTATTTGTAAAGTCTGTTTATTAAACAAAGGTAAAGAGCAAAAGATGCTATATGTTTGACATAATTAATAAAATTGCGATTTTTACCCTGGAGCAAATTTACAAAAAAGAACCTATTTACAAAACAGTATAACAAGGTTAGTATGATGGTTAATATGGAGTATGTCTCCCGGACGATGCAATACAGGCCTTACAACGCCTAGGCATGCTGAGTATCAAATTATCAATCTTGATCTTGGGAATATTACACCACTCATCAAGCAATGCCCTCCGAAGTTCCGGTTGACAGGTGGGGGGGTTGACGGGCTGCAATTCGTCGGCCAACCATATCCCACACATGCTCTATTGATTCAAGTCCGGTGAGTATGCTCGCCAATCCATACGGGTGATATCCTCCAATTGAAGGCATTCGTCTACAATGTTTGCACGGTGAGGATGGGCGTTGTCATCCATAAACAGAAATTCAGCATTCAAGACCCGAAACAAACGTACATGTTGTTCCAGAATGACATCCCGATAGATGTGGCTTGACATCGTTTCACTTTGAATAAGCAGGTCAGTTCTGGAACCAAGAATAATTCCTCCCCAAACGAGCCATCCTGCACCACCGTAACGGTGTCGTTCAATGGTGTTCTCTTGGTGATAACGGGTACCTGGCGCTCCTCTATATGAAAGTCCGGCGAGAATCAGACTGCAAACTAAACCTCGGAAAACATCACACAAGACCACTGTCGCGGTGTCCACAATGCTGCTCTACTTCTCCAGGTTAATCGCAGGCGACAGTGAGTTGCGGTAAGAGGAACACATCTGACAGGCCTACGAGCATATAGACCAATGTGCCCTAAGCGTCTGTACACGATCTGCCTTGAAACTGTCGTACCGGTAGCTGAAGAGAGCTGACGAGACAGGTCTGATGCTGTGCTCCGTCTGTTTCTTTTGGCAGTGACTGCTAAATACCGGTCCTCATTCGGCGTTGTAACTCGGGGGGGCGACCTGTGCTGTGACAGCTACTCTCATTACCATCATCTTGAATCGTTGTCAAAGCCTGGCATTTACACTCTGGGCGATTCCAAGTTCCTCGGATACTTCCAGCTGGGTACGTCCACATTCCTGTCGTCCGATAATTCTACCAGGTAAAAATATCAAATACTTCCTTTGTGCCACAACTATGCGTTATTGCACTGAAAGGCTTTTAAAGCGCTTGTGAACAATTTTACTTCTTTTGCCACCATTCCTTATATACCCCTCTCTTACACTCTCGTCATTGTGACGTACTATCTGCGCCATCTGGTGGTTTCCTGTAATTTGCATGTTCTTCAAGATGTGTGTGATAATTCTACAGGTGAAATTTTTATTTTTTAGAGTTCAATTTCTGTGTGATTCTGAATTATCCTTAATTTATGGACATGAGTGTAAAATCATTTCTGTTTGTAAGCGAAGACTAATTTTAAAAAAATACTATTTTTTATCTTGAAGATCAGCAAAAAGTTCAAGTTCAATAAAAAAATCAGGAAATATTCTGAAAGGTTGCAAAGCCTGAAGAACAAGTGTCGTTTAAATTGTTTTTTTAATCCATTCCTTTTTATTTCAATGTCTAATTTATGCATATTTCATAAGTATTCTGAGAAAGAATTTTTTATCAATGGATTTTATAAGTCACTGCCTTTTTGGAATTATATTACTTACGATAATTTTTTTTTTTTATCTATTACTTATAATTTAATCCTTCAGTATTTCAAAAGAATAAAAGGAATGTAAAAATATTGGAAATTGAAATAATCTAAAAAATATTTGCTATTACTTTTATGTTATTATAATATTTAAATTGTTTTTTGATATTCATTATTTCATTTAAAAATTATCCACTTTTTTTCAGCATGCTGTTAATTTTTTGTAATACATATTTACAGACCATAATTCTTAACTTTATTTTGTACTTGTTTAATTTTTAATTTTAATTTTGATTTTTAATTTTGTTTACTTTGTATTCTGTACTTCTAAAATTATATTTATACAAAATGATAAATTCAAATTAACTTTTAAATAAATTAAACCAATGATTACATTTTGTGTTTAGATAAAACTGTACTTGTTATGCAGAAATAAAAAAAATTATATTTAATCATCACAAACATCTCTTCTTCATCTGTTCATGGATTTAATGAAAAATATTTGTTCTTGAATGTTAAAACTGTATCAAATATAACAAACATAAAAACCAAATGTAAATAATGAAAAAAAATCAAATAACACATAATAAAAAGAATTTTTTTAAAAAAAGCATAATAAAATAACAAAAATAAAAATGTAACAATATTACAGAAAGGAAAATTTAATATTATTTCATTAAATTAAATCAATACTTACATTTTGTGTTTAGATAGAATTGCACTAGGTATGAAGGAAATAAAAAAAATTATATTTAATCTGACAAACATTTCTACTTCATCTATTCATGGATTTAATGAAAAAGTTTTGGTTTTTGAGTAAAAAACTTTAAGAAATAATGTAACAAAAGTAACAAACATAAAAAAATAAAAATAATAAAATAGTATAAATCAAATAACAAAAAACACGTAATAAAATAACAAAAAACACGTAGCAAACATAAAAAAAATTACAATAATAAAATAGTAAAAAATCAAATAACAAAAACACATAATAAAATACCAAAAATAAAAATGTAACAATATTACAGAAGGGTTATTACAGTAAGTTAATAGATATATTGATTACAATCTTTTAAAATGCTTTTAAAAGATTAAAATTAAAAAAAAATATTCATATTTTTATAAAATAACTTAATGTTAAAAGTTTATTAAATGCATAATGAATATTTTTAATAAAACAAAGTTAAATTACATCCATTAATAGTATCAGCAATGTTAAAAAATTTCGTTAGTTATATGATTTTAAATAATTGGAGACGAAATGTTTAAGAGCAAAAAAAAAAAAAAAAAAAAACTGTAACTGAACAAGAAACCAATAATATCTTATCTGTATTGATGCAGCTCTAATTGATAGTTGCTACAAAAAAATAATTTAGAAAAGAAAGAATTGCAGTCTCGATAAAGGCAATTCAAACTTTCAAACTCTTACAGGTGCATGAGTGACTTTTGTCGTGGAAAAAAACGCGGTGATATTGGTAGAGATTTTTTTTTTTTTTTTATAAAGGGAAACAGTGTGGAATAAAAAGCGAAATCGGATTTGAACGGTTTACCGAGTCGTTCAGCTTTCACGGCTGAGTCACCAGGACTGAAGGATCAGGGGGAGGTTGTCATAATTCCACAGACATTGTTACATCCGCGCTCATTAAGTAAAGAAAAGGTTTTAAAGGGAGCAGAGGGATTTTAAAAAAGGGGTTATTTTAAATTTTGTTTTTTACTTCTAAATTGCATTATTAACGAGGGAGGTTGTTAAAAAATTTGACAAAAAATTAAGGTAATACAATAGTCAACTTATAAATGGTTTCCTTTTGGTGAACATTGGCGCAACAATTCAAAGGTAACAAAAATTTACTGGTTGAACCTACAATCAAGAGCCAAAACATTATGACCACCTGTCAATAACGAATTGGCCCACCTTTGGCGCGCAACACATCTTCAACCCGCCTTGGCATGGATTAATACCAGTTCAATACCACTTCCACCTGATCACGCGCCTTCCACGTCATCCAGGCGAGTTCATTGCAAAATGTCGCGGGGAGTGGTCACAATATTTTGGCTCTTGAGTGTACAATCAATTTTAAAAATTTTGCACTTTCTCTCTAGTTGGTTTCAAGTTACGGACTGAAGAAGGAAAAAATAACGTAGAGGAGAGTCGATCGAAGATTGATCGAAGGAGCAGAGTTGTTTGTTGTAAAATTTTTTTTATTTTATAGAAAAGACTTGTTATAATTTTTGTAGGTAACATCTTTGGCATTTTGATTATTGGGAAAAAGTGAATATTTTGTCGTTATTTTTGTATGTGTACATCAGGAAAATTCGTGTATCAAGTATCCCTGCCGTGTGTAGTCAAAAGATTGATGATGAGGGGAGAGTATTATTTTCTGGGAGACATTTCGTTTTGCATTTTTGCCTCGCGTTAAAAAAAACCTCTTACCTTCCATTTTGTCGTTTTTAATTAAAAAACCCCAAAATACTCAATAAACAGCCCAAAAGTTGTTGCAAGATGCTCACATATAGTATTACCATCGCCAACAGAATTTACTCCTACAAGTTGAGCTTTTTTTTTTTTATTGAAGTTAAAGACGTTTGAAATATGATGTTCCATACACTTGAAGCAGAAGTTTTAAATTACGCGCTGTTGTCTCGTTCTGAATTTATGTACTCAGTAAGAAAATAATTTAAGCCAATTTTTAACAATTGAATAAAGGTTTGTGCATAATGAAAAGTATATTTTTGCTTTAAAATAATTTTACAAAATCACATTTGCTTTTCAAGACGCATCATAGTTATTAATGGAGATCTGAATTGAGACACTTGTTGGTATTAAGTTACTTAACGCCAAAAAATTATACACATATTTTTAAAATTATACACACATATTCAGATATTAAGATGCCAGCACATGAATTTAAGGATAAAATTGCTCGATAAATTCCCCACAAAGTATTTAATTTTGAAAACATTAAATTTAGATAGAAAGTACAGAAGCAAAATAAATTTAAGCAAGATTAGGAGGCCAAGAATAGAATTCCTAAGCGATAAATTAATTTTTACAAAATTTCGATTGCGATGCAAAATTTTATATTTTCCTTCCCTTAGTCTAGTTATTTTATGAAAAAAATAATTGTATAATAAGTGATTAAATTCATAACATTTTTAATTTAATAAAAGTTAGTTATTTAATAAATCTGAATGATTAATAATCTCAATAATTACTATCGCGGGTATTAAATGTATTTTTATACAAATATTGAGTAGCGCATTTGTCAAGCTATTTTAATTGAAAAAAGCGATTGCCTTACTTTTTCAAAACCATTGATAGGCATAAATACCAATGAGAAATATAAGCGATTTTAAATTTTTTTGCTGAAACTGTTTAATGCTTTTCTATTATATTATTTAATGTAGTTTCAAACAGTAAAAATCACTTATATAAGAGTAATTTTTTTTTTTTTTTTTTTCTGAAGAGAATTGGTGAGAGTGTAAATAAAAGAATTCCCTACAATATAAAATAAAAGTGACAATTTTGATTCCAAGAGTTTCTTAAATTCCTACATATACAAATGATTATTTGAAATAACTAAAGACTATCAAATTAAATATAATAAAGAAAATAAATATTTTCGCCTTGTAGGGAATTTAATAAATACGCTTTTGAATAAATGTGAATATTAATTTTGAATTTTCTGATATTAGTTATGATTATGGTAACAGTTAGCATGTCGAAATCGAGCTAGAAAATTGAAGATACTGACTTTCATCGATGACAGATGCTATTTCTCTCTCTATATATATATATATATTGACGCCGCCCTCCGCCCCGCATTTGAAGTTGATACCCATAGGAGACGACCTATGAAGAATTACTCATGTCGCGCAATGGAAGGTACTCAAGAGTTTCATTTCCACCTGATTCCACTTTAATTTCATTTGATGAGTTAAATTGTTTGCTTTGCTGTTCAATGTGATGTTTTTACCCATGATAAATTAGACTTATTAGTATTTACGAATAATAAATACTTAATTTATTGTATTTATGTGTACTTCTCAAAATTCTGTACGTATCACAATTTTCAGACAAGTGAAATCTTTGTTTTCCAATGATTATGCTGCGCTTGCCTTTAACAATCATTGCTTTTCAGATCACCCTTTTGATCACTGTGTTTGAATATTCAATAGTTTTGTGGCATCACAAATGGTCCCCCTAATTGTACCGAATTTAAACTTAAAATCTTTTATTTTATTTTTATTTTTAAACTTTTTTTTAAATTTTTTGAGTACATTATTTTAATTTTTTGAAACTTTTATCTTTGTTTTATTTTTTTATCACTAACCTAAAGCAGCCAACCATAATTGCTAATGTATCTATGAATTAAGATGAGGGGGTTATCCCCTTTGGTACTCCGTAATCGGTACACCAGTAGACAATGCTACCCAGGTGAAAAAGGAGGGACCATATATATATTTAGTGTGAGAATATATATATATCCTTGCTATTGCTGGGCCCCTTATTCGAAGTTAATACCCATTGAAAATGCCCCATGAATGATTACTCACGGCGCACAACGGGAGGCCTGATATATTACGCTCAAAAAGAGTTAC
Source organism: Caerostris extrusa (assembly GCA_021605095.1). Lineage (NCBI taxonomy): Eukaryota > Metazoa > Arthropoda > Arachnida > Araneae > Araneidae > Caerostris > Caerostris extrusa. The sequence goes on along the minus strand of BPLR01019598.1, from coordinate 96,431 downwards.
ATTTCCATCTGATTCACTCTTTGATGAGTTAAATTGCTTGCTATGAAATATAATGAGATGATTCACCCATGATAAATTAGACTTGCATATAAATATTTTACAACCAATAAATATTTAATTTATTGTGTTTATATTTTCCAAAAAACTCTGTAAATGATGCAATTTTAAGTGAGTAAAATCTTTGGTCCTGGCTAAGCGCTCTGGCGCTCGGTACCACAGGTTTCAGGTTCGAGTTCCGGCGGTGCCATGGATGTTTGTAGTGATTCCGGAATCCACTTTAAACCGTAGGTCCCGGTCCTAATAGGATCGTAGATCGTTGCGGGGGCATTGTTACTCCGCGTCCGTGGCTTATCTTCAAGTTACACGCCCCCCTGGCTAATGCAAAGTGAGTGCGTCTGTGCAGCGCTTGCCTTAAGGCATCCAAGACCAAGCTGTCTAAAGTGTTTGCCAGCTGCATTAGAACAAAAGAAAAAATGATTTTGCTGTGTTGGCCTTAACGCTACCCAGTTGAAAAGAAGGGACCATGTATATATTTATCTTTTGGTACTGCAGGACTCCCACCCCTTATTTGAAGTTAATACCCATTGAAACGGCTATGACGGATTACTCACGGTGCGCAACGGAGGTCTGATATATTACACTCAGAAGAGGGAAAGGGGGAGAATCTCTTTATAAGGGTTAGTGGGAACATATCGCAGGAGGTTGCCTGTCACGTGGCGCTTGTTGCCAGCGCACTCCAATAACCTGAAGCTACGTTTATCCATAAATGCTTCCCCGCTCTCTTGCCATATTGAATTATCAGTCGCTGTTTCGCTTCCGAGGGGAAAAAAACTCTTTTGTTCCCCAAACGCGCTGCCATATCAGCTCGAGAACAGGACAGTTCAATCGTCAAGCCGCATGAGAAGTTTGTGAATGTGGTCCAAATAAAATCAGAAATTTCCTAAAAAGTTTATATATGTTCAGAATATTAAATATAACCTGGGCGTGGCCCGTTTTTTAAATTATTTTTTAAAATTAGCATTTAACGTAATAAAATAATACTTTTTTTTTTTCTAATGCAGCTAGCAAACACTTAGACAGCTTGGTCTTTGATGCCTTAAGGCAAGTGTTACACAGACGTTAGTCACTTTGCATTACCGAGGGGGGCGCGTGTAACTTGGAAGATAAGCCACGGACGCGGGAGTAACAATGCCCCCGCAACGCTCTACGACCCTATTAGGACCGAGATCTATGGGTTAAAGTGGATTCCTAACCACTAAACAACCATGGCACCGCCGGGACTCGAACCTGAAACCTGTGGTATCGAGCGTCAGAGCGCTAGCCACTCCGGCCATTCAGGCCCCAATAAAATAATACTTAGAAATTTTTAAATTAATGCTAAAAAGAAACTGAAGTAAAATTGAGATTTTAAAACTTCTAATAAATAAAAAAAAAAAAAAAAAAAAAAAACATTCTCCTCATAGTCATTTATACATTACTCCATTATTCTTTGAAATAAAGCACTTATAAGTACTTCATCATAAATTTATAATCTCAATTCTTTTTTATAGTTCAATTTTTTAAAGTTAATTTTTTTTCCATCTAATTTCTCTTTCTATACATGTTATTTTTCAGAAAACTAGCATAAAAAAATTACATGAGTAAAAGTCGTTTACAATACAGTCGCATTTTGAATAAAATTCTAATTAAAAGAAATTTTTCAATCAATTAATAAAAATTATAATGTTATAAAAATAAAATTATATATTTATAAAAAATAAAACTATATTATTATAAGAATAAAACTATATTTTTATAAAAATAAAAACTATAAAGTGTTATAAAAATAAAACTATATTTTTATAAAAACATATTGTTACAAAATAAAATAATATTGTTTTAAAAACAAAGATCCTTACCAGATAAAATTTAGATTACAGTTTTTATGTTACAGATATATCTTACATTGCAGATAAATTTCGCTTTTATATAGATAACTTTCAGGAAACTCTAGATACTATTCAATTCTGCTACTATGTGACAAGAATTATTTTTAATTACTTTGAATCTAATGAAAATATTAGTTCAATTTCATTTTCTATTTGCTCCTCGTAATGAAGTTTTTCCGAGTCTCACAAAATTAGTTCTATTTACAGTAAATTAGTTCTATTTACAGAATCAATATTTAAATCTTGTTTTCAAAAATGAGGTAATATCAGTGAGACATTTAGAAAACTTGTGAAAAACTGTTATTAAATTTGATAGGTGTATCAAAAAGCATTAACTTTGTTTTGTATAAAAAAAAAAATGTAAATTTTCATAATCATGGCTCATTTTAAAAATATAACTTTAAAATGTTTATAATTTATGAGAAAATATTATATTAATTAATAAAGTATTAAATAATTTACATTAAACGAAGAATTTAATATTTTATTATTGTTTTGACAGCTTCAAAGTAGTATATATTTTCTTACATTAATTGTAAGTTTTTAACTAATGCACTTTTTAACTTTATATTGCATTAAATAGGCCAGTTAATGTTTATTCATTTTTTTAAAAACAATATAAACAAGTTTATTTTTTTAACTTCGATTAGCTTTTTCAGTGTTGTTTTGGGTCTAATTAAAAATAAATATTGAAATATTTTTTTTAATTAAGAAATCAATCTTGTATACAAACAGTGAAAAACATTTTAATAATAATAGCTTTATAAATTTTTAAAGAATTATAAGCTTTTATTTATATTTCATACATTAGTATAATTTGAACGTTAAATAATCGATAATTTAGGTTTTAAAAGGTTGTATTTTATAAAAATATTTAAAAACCAAATTTTATGTGCAATCAAAAAAAAAAAAAAAAAAACATAAATATTTGTTTTATTCTAAATAATTTATTTTTTTATTTATATTTAAATTTTTATGATATGAAGCATTTGAACAATTTATATTTTACATACTTACCCGGAGACTGCTTAAATAATTTAAAAATTTCACCAAAAGATTAAATAAATTATTCTACAAAAATATAAATGCCAAGTTTTTTTTAATGTACGTTTATTTTTGAACACAAATTCACGATAATACAATATATTTTACTTGCTTTGCTTTGATATCTAGCAAAAAAAATAATAATAATAATTACCCGGAGATTGTTTAAATAATTAGAAATTACTACGAAAAACCTAAATGGATTATTCTATAAAAGGATATATATGTCCCCTTTTTTATCCTTAATCTACTTTTTATTTGTACACAAATACACTATAATAACAATATATTCTACTTATTTGCTTCAATTTCTGTCAAAATGAAACACAATACCTCAAATAATTAATCAACATTTCTAAAATTTTAAAAAACTTTTTAATTCTTTTTATAGAATTACCATGGGAAAACCGGGGGAAGATAAATTTAATAAAAGCTTTATAAATTTTGTTAATGACTGATTTGATATATTAATAATGATGTGCCATTGACAAAAGCTTCTATTTGACTAGAGAAATTGAAAATTCTTTAAATTGAAACTTTGTCAGATGTTACTGTCAGAAAAATAGTTGGTAAATAATAATTGACAACATGCAAACCCTGAAAGTAAAAGCGTTAAGCGAACTGAATGAATTTATTTCAAACGTCAAGGTGAAAAGGAACAAACATAAGATGTATGAGAACTTTTTATCTATGGAAGAAAGAATCTTCAAGTTGTTGTGGATGGTATCAAATCCATTCTCAAAGCGACTTGAGTGTGGTAAGAAAGTAGAAAATAATCTGTATTTTGCTCAAAAGCGCACCAGAACGAAAGCGGAAGAAAACGCACCAGAAAACGCCTTTGTAATACTGAAAACAAAAGGCGAATGCAAATAAAAAAAATAAAAGTATCTTCCCTGTCTTTATACCAGGAGACGCTTTTTACTTAATTGAAAAAAAGATTGCTTTTCAGGTATGCATTTCAATAAAACTCTGGAAAGTAAAGACAGTAGGGAAACTACTATTGAGATAAAAAAAAAAAGTTGAAGCTTCAGTCCTATAATCAGATTAGCACCAAAACGCTTTCCCATTTGTGTAAAGTATTGAATATTACTGACATATTCGCTTCCGTTTTGCCCTTCACTTGAGCATACTGAAATTTTTATGTTGAACCTCAACATAGAATCTGACTTGGCCTGATATTGAATTTATATATATATCCATCGTCTATTCCATTAACTTTGCTACGTTTCAGAAATCAGAGAGTACTTTTATTATACATTTCCTGACTTCTTATACATAATATTTGATTTTATGAATAAGTAAGATTGCAAGTAATCTTAGAAAGTAAATTAATTTGTGGCTCAAAGTATCCATTTTTAATTCAGACATTTAATTATTCTGTTTTTACATTTATTGAATTCTCATCTATGATAATCACCACATCAATAGACTGAAAAGTTCTCTTATTGATTCAAGTGATCAGGAGAAGGGAAGGACTCCATCTTTCTTCAATGAAGTGTGCATTGCAAATTAAAAATCAAATTACAAACGAATGCTAACCCATCACCGAAGTGCTCATACCATTGTAAAGTGCTAATAGTACCATTGTAAAAATTCGTTGTCTCATTTTAGATACTTTACAGGTTTCCGACACTAAAAAGTGCACTAGCACCAACATTGAAAAAAAATATATATATACAATTTTTTTTATTATTGGTGGTTTTTTTTAATTTTAATATATTATTTTATTATTAAAATTATGTTATTTTTATTTACTTCATAATGACATTTTTTAAACATGCAATTTGATTTTCCTGACTTAGAATATATATATATTAGTCATAAAGCCAAATATTATCAATAAGAAGACGGAAAAAGTATAATGCAGGCTGAAAGTAATGTTGAAAAACAAAATTTATTTGTGCCTCAAAGAATTTAATTTTTTATTAATATTTTTAATTATTCTGTTTTTACATTTATTGAATTCTCATCTATGATAATCACCACATCAATAGACTCTAAAGTTTTACTATTCGATTCAAGGGATCACTAGAAGGGAAGAATTCCATCTTTCTCCAATGATGGATTTGTTGCAAATTATAATGAAATTACAAACCAATGCTGACCATCAGTGAAATACTAATACTATTGTAAAGGTTTATTAGTACCAATGTAAGATGCTCGTACTGTATGATAATATATATAATATATCACATATATTATGTATTTTAAATATCATAGTATAAAATTATATAATAGTAGCACTGTAAGATAAGACCAACCTCGATTTAGATAAGTTACAAGTTTCCTACACTAAAACGCTCTTATGCACCAACATTGAAAAAATATATAATTCATTATTATTGGTATTTTATTTTCAATTAAAAATATATTCTATCCCCTTTTTCTGTTTGCTGTATCAAATACATAATCTTACATATTCATTTAAATTGGCATCTATTGGGCATTTAATAGACGTTCATTTAAATACGAATATAAGAGATGGAGAAAAAATTCGAATAACATTAATGACTTTTATACGATTCAAAAGTTTCTATTGCTTATTTGACCATTTCTTCACTAAACAAACGGTGTTGAAATACCTTACTTAATCACTAGGGCAGTCTGTTCAATCACAAGAAAAATCAATTTGCTTTACTTAAATCCTCACTGCTGGAATCGAGTAGGTTTTTCAGACGAATGAAGATATTTTTTTTTTTAGATAAAATTGCTCTGTTACAAATGAGACAGAAACAAAAAAAAGTTAATGTTGTTTCCGCGTACTGAAGGATATGGTAAGTGGGGCTGAGAATGTTAGCCTCTTTTCTCCTTTCCAGTTTTCTTGACATCAAAAATTTAATTTGAAAGAAATTTCGAGGTTGAGGGACTAACGAAATTCAAGAATTAATTTTAGTAAGTAATTCGAAAAAGCTCATAGATTACTTTTATAACATAATCACATATTTTAAATACTTTTCACTAAAAAAATTGGATAGAAATTTTAACTTTGTATGTTTCTAGTAAATTTAGAAATTTACATTTGGGAATGCAGAGATTATACAAATTTCGAAGCTTTTCAATTTCAAGCTGCTAAGTTTACATTAACACATAATGTACATATCATATTTAAAAGAGCATTGAGAGAATATAGAGAAAAATATGTAGGCGCATATTCATATGTTAATACATAAAGGAGAAACAATTTTTTATTTTATTTTTGATTTACGGAAATATTTTTAATTTATAAATGTTACAAATAAAACCGGATAATCTGACTTATTTCTGAATTTTTAAAATGACTGGGTTACAAACATTTTTTTCGTTTAGCCTTTAAATTTTATGCTGATAAACAAATTTGTGTTATCAGAATTGTCATCAGATATCTAATTATTTTATCTTTACTTGTACAATTAGAACAGTAGACATTTAAATGTTTATATGTATATGTATATATATATATACATAATTTTTTAATTATATCTACTTACAGGTAGACTATATGTTAATCATACTGACAAAATATTATATTTTTGTGTAGAAAAGCTATCCAGGAAGATTGCAAAATTAGTAATCAATGCAGAAATAACATTAAAATAATTACCATTAAAAACCATTAAAAACCAAAATTATACGAATTTGGAAAACTGTAATAAAATGCATAATAAAAAAAACAAGTATAAACTAAAAACCCGTTATAAAAGTGCTAACGTTCAGAAAAATATGGCATCAAAACTTCGTTACAGATTTTATGTCTCAATCAAAAAAGCATGTTTTTGATCGAATTTTTCCTAAGAAAACCAAAAATTGTTTTTTAATTGCGTTTTAAAATATAAAAAATGTCAAAATGATTTTGTCGCAAATATTTTTTTTCAGATATTGTTAAACTTGTATCAATTCCTAAAAATAACTTCTACCTATGAAATAATAACGCAATTTTTTAATAAAAAAAATTTATTAATTAAATTGGTATTTTTGTATTTCTTGACAATATATATATATGATTAGTTAATCATGCATTCTTAACTTAAATTTGTTGTATTTAGATCAATCTTTTTTACTTATTGCATCATGCGACAGTTATTTTCATTCATCATCTATTAATAGCTCAAGAGGAATTTTTTAATTTACAATAAGAATAGTATAACATGAAAATTAACGTTTTAACATAAAGTAATAGTTCAAACAGTTCAAAAGGTAAATTCTTTAAGTTACTCGACCTTCCCCCCAAAAAAGGTCATCCATTTCTAAAACTTCCACTTTAATCAATGTTCAGGACATTAGTTCATTTATATGGAAAAAAAATTTGTGTTTGAAATGAATGCAGGAAAAAAGGATTAAAAACATTAATAAAAATTTAAATATTAAAATGATTGTAATATTATATATATATATATATATATATATATTAATTATATATATATATTAGATGCAAAAATATATTTATTTTATGATGATTTGCATAAGGTAACATAGGTTAATATAATACAATGCAAACAAATAGATACGAACCCAACAGTGAAAACTAACAGGGTAGCTGAATTACAATGAAATAGAATATATAGATTTTATTTCAGTAAATTATAGCAAATAATATAAATAATAATACTAATAATAATAATTATCAATAAATAAATAAATAATAGTAATTTGTAAATTATAGTAAACTATTTGGTAAATTTTGGTAAATAATAACATAAAAACTAACAATTCCAACACAAGAGATGATAAAAGCCTAATACAATAATTTACTTATAAACACTTTGGCTTGGTGATACTAAAATACTTATAATAAGCGTACTTTTACAATTGAATCTTAATTAAAATACCTTATTACCTTAAAAGTATAGAATAAAAATACAAGCATGATGAAAATATCTTTTGTTGGAGATCCAACATAACGTACCTCTTTATGCAAGAAAAAAAATTATGAAACCATTAAATTATTTTATGATAAAAAATAGATAACACTTTTAAAATTAATGGGATTTAAAAAGTTTGAATTTTATTTATTCAATTATTATAAATTAATAATTATTATAATTTTATTTATTATAAATTGATAAATAAAAAAAAAATAATATTTTGAAATTTTCGATATATATACAGGACAAAAATATAATAAATTTATAGAAATATTTAGAATTGTGTTTAAATTATAACCCTCACAAATAATTAATTTTCAATTTTTTAAAAAACTTTCTTACGTATGTTGTGAAAAACTTTGAAAAAGGATTTTTATAAGTTGAAAAGCAAAATTTAACAGTAAAAATATTCAAATTTTTATTCAATTAAGTATGAGCATTAATAGGCAAATTTCTGATTACTGTCGAAGTTCAATAACAGAAAAAAAATGATTCATGAGGTTGGTTGTCGACCAGAAGGCTCTTCATCTTCAAAGCGTTCTCTGGCTTCTTTGAGCTGTTCATACCGCTTCTAAACATTTCTCTCCGATATAGAAATGCTCACCGAATGCCTTCTGCAACATTCTATACGTTCCCGCAAACAAAATTTAACGCAAGTTCTTTGCTCAATTAATTCAGACATTTCAAGAATCGCCGGAATCAGTTTTAGCGTCTCACAAAGTATTTTGACGTCAAATTTCACACAGATGTCAAGAACAGTGCCAACAATCTAAAAAAAAAAATATAAATACCACATGCACAGGAAATTTAAAATTAAAAACTGGTCTTACTTTTGGACACAGTAGTATAAAACTTTCTCAACTGATAAGTTAAATAGTTTTAAAATTATAAGAAATTCAGATAAACACGCAAATCCTTCCTTTACATATCTAAACATTTCAAAATGGAGAAGACGGCATTCAGCTTTCAGGGAGTGGAGTTATTACATTTTACATTCGCGTACTCGTCGACTGTGAGTAGGAAAGGTTTTCCATCAAAATGCTCAGAAAGGTTTCGGGTCCTATGTAGTTCATGCTCACCTGTTTACTTCGTAAACAAATATCTACCTCAAAAACAAGTAAATAAAAACATCATGTGAAAAGAAATCGAGTAGAATTCTTCAATATCTTAAAAAAAAAACCATTCTGAAAAAGAAAAAACGTGTTTGAGGAACGAAGCATGCTATATGTGAAAAAGTATTCTTCAACAAACTTTAAATGTTTGTTTAAAAAAAAAAAGAACATTTCTTGTTTATTTTCAAACAGAGTCGTTTCACAGAAAGAGGAAACTTTTCCCACTAACTCAATGATCCGACAAACAGTTTCAGACTATTTTCGTCTCACTGTTTCATAGAAATAAAGACGAAAATTTATAAAAAAATAATGTTTTTTAAAAATAAAATTAAAATCTATATAACTAACTAAATAAATATAATAATTATTAACTATGTTTAATAATTATATTATTATGTATAAATATACAGTCAAATTTTCAGATTTCAAGAAAAGGCAAAAAATAAACTATAACACTTTAGCAATATCCCCAATCTCTTCAATTAATTTTCATTTGCAGTTTGATTTCATGGAGTTCAAAATTGTGTTACTATTATAACTATTATTTACTATTATTTTTGTACATTCTTAAATTAATGGCAGTAGAATTTATTAAAATAAAGTTTCGTTTTTTTTGCAGAATTATTAATTAAGAAGAATTGAAAATACTAAGTTACTCATGTCATTTATTTTCTAAGACAAAACATTCACTTATTTCCTTTTCTTTCACATTGTCTTAAATAGTAGAAAATTTATTTTTATCATCAGATAACTCTTTCAAATATATAGTAGCATTTTCATAAGTTTACTTACGCGCAGTTATCATTTTCATATCAAACTTGTATTGATTTATACATAATTTATAGTTATCAATTATGTCTTTGTCTTTTAATCCCGTGGCCAATTTTTTATTTGCGTTTGACTTCCACATTCAGAGAGTCCTGATAGGCCTTGATGTCATGAACGTTTCAAAAGCAGCCTTAAGAATTATGCTTTTGATATTGACGCCAATAAATAGAGATGAATAAATTAATTGCAAAATGGGCATTATAATATATATTTAGAAATGCTTATTGTCGAACTATTTTTGGCAACTGATTGTAGGTTTACTCTTGCAATTTCGGGGGTCTTTCTATGTAATTACGTTAATTCATGAGAAAAGGTAGTTTTGCATGATTACCCTTAAAATGATAATACTAAATAAAAACCGACAAAACGGAAAAGCAATGTTCACTTGGTAAAATTACATAAATTATAAAATATGTTTATATTACTTATGTATTCTTTGTCTAACAAGTGTTCCAACATGTTTATAACGATTTTTTAATGTTCTCCACTAGAAAACATTTATAACTCCAAAATGCATTAAAGCACATTTTAAATTAAAAAAATGAAAATGTTTCTAAATGTATAAAGACATTTCTTTGTAATTACATTAAAATTAACATACACGATTGAATTTCACAGTCCAATTAGATGAATATTGGAGCTCATACTATCATAACTTGATGTTGCAAACATAACGCACTGATGGCTTAACATTTAGCACCATTTTAGTAATATGTTTACTTGGTTACTCGGAGTATATGCATACACACACGCATATATCTATACATTCTAAATATATATATATATATATATATATACAAGATAAATTTAGGGAAAAGACACAACACGATAAAAATTGCTTTTGAAAAGCACAATCAGTCTTTAACAGAGCAATAGAGAAGCATTCATTATAAAATCATTTGCATTTGTTTTCACAAAAAATTCATTCTAGTGACTGTACTGTGAAATTAATTAATACTGTGAAACGCACGAAAACATCAATAAATAAATGCCACACACTGCAGCAGATAGTAAAAATACAAGGGGGAAAGAATTTCTCCAGGAACCCAGGATAAAAATGTATATATATATATATATATATATATATATATATATATATATATATATATATAAACAGAGAGAGAGAGAAACGAAAATTTTAAAATTAAAACTGTATCTTTCTCTAACAGTATGACAGAAATAAAAAATTATTTTTCCAAAGATAATGATGTTGTTTCTCAATGCTTTATATTAAAAGTTATTTGTTTTTTAATTGTCTAAGAATAAAACAAGCAAGTGAAGATTAGGGACTTATTATTGGAAAAGGAAAGTTAAACCTCATTAAAATTAAATCTAATATTTCAAATCAAAAGAAATTTTAATTTTTCATTAAAATTAAATTTTTAAAAAATTATTTCTCACTTCTCCGAAATATTTCGAAAATAACTTAAATAAATTAAACTAAAAATATTGTTAAACTTGTTATGCATTTGCAAATACTGAAAAGCTGAAAAAAATTGTTTTCTTCTCGGAATGTCATGTATTATTTATGCATACCACTAACAGCCAACCCACGTGGGATGAAAGGGAGACAGTGCCTCTTTAGTTGTAACTTGGGTGTCTCATCGGTTCTGAAAGCAGTAATCACAACAAAAGAAAATTGTTGGGCTATGAAATTCGATAGAGCGAACTTTTTTGTAATGATTTTCGTACTAAAGAGCCTCAGATTTTTAAAAATGGCTCTTTAGCAATGAATTATGTTAGATTGGAGAGCGTTTTAGAAAAACATTAATTGTGCCTTTCTGCAAAATTAATTTAAATATCATGTATTTTTATGGCAAAATAAATTTGGTATTTCTGAAAAAGAGAAAATTCTTGAAACGCATGTAATTAAAATACAGTTTCTACGAACTCCATGTTTTTTATGTAATATTTTAAAAGTTTGTGTTTATATCCAGCCTGATTTTACACTAATATTTTTTATACTTACGTTCGATCGATTGTAAGTAAATATAGTCCATATATGAATCTGATTACTTGTATAACACACGATCATTTAATTTTCATATTTTAACATTAATAATGCTATTGAGATTTTAGAAATGAAACAAAACTTTTTATAAATAATTTATATTTTAAAAAATTATAAAAGCACAATACGCATAATGTAAGCAATTAAAAACAAAATATGATCCTTTTGTTAAGTGGAATTAATAAAGAAGGCTGGTTCGAATTAAAACAAAATGATTGATATTTTACGAAGCTTGGTAGTTTTAAATTTAATATAATAATATATTTGTTAAATATTGTTAATATTAAAATTGTTATTATAATTGTTAAATATTAAAATTTTAAATGAAGATAATTTTAATACAATATTTGTCTCATCACTACCATAATATTAGAAAAAATATATTTGTTATTTTTATTCTATAATAAGGAGGGTTCGGTGGAGATCGATGCAAAATGTGAAAGATGCAAACTCTCAGCACTACAAGGTATGCGTAATTGAAATAGCATACTATAGGTGCAATGTAGCGGCCTCTCTAGTACAACATTAGTAACCATCAATTCGCTGCAGATTTCCTCAGGTAAAATTGTTTATGATTAGAAAAAACACAATTTTAATAAAATCCTTTTATTTTTAAATACAATCGAAATACGAGCATATTTTAAAAACTATATATACACTCAAGAGCCAAAACATTATGACCACCTGTCAATAACGAGTTGACCCACCTTTGGCGAGCAACACAGCTTCAACCCGCCTTGGCATGGATTAATACCACCACTTAATACCAGTTAAATACCACTTCTCCCTGATCACGTGCCTTCCACGTCATCCAGGCGAGTTCATTGCAAAATGTAGGAGAGGTCATAATGTTTTGGCTCTTGAGTGTAAATCATGCAAATGGAAAGCAAAGAATTGTGTGTTCTTATTTTATGTACGAATTAAAATTTATATACATTGTGTTCTAGTTATACTAGAACATTGTACATTGTGTTCTAATTATACTAGAACATTGTACATTGTGTTCTAGTTATATGTAGAAATTTATTTTCTCATATTAATAAAAGTATTATTAATTTTAAATGCGTATCTCGCGTGACATAAAAAAAAAATAACATAAAATATGGAAAAAATTACCATTAAAAACTTTAAGAAAAATATTATTTCCCATTGGTGGAATTTATATATTTTTTTAATTTTTTTTTCCTTTTACGTTGGTGAACTTTGTAGTGGACTAAAGCATGTTTAGATCAATCCACGAACATTCGACAGCGGGATACATTGCTTTTCTAAATTAAGACAATTAGGGATAACTGCCCAGATTTGCCTAAAACGCCAGTTAATAGAAAACGTTTACATACTCTGTTAAATGCATATAAATAGGTTCCCTCTCTTCTGAGATCTGTGACTGCAATGCGCACCTTTAATAAATATAACCTGAGCTTTCCTGTACATTAATTGCGCACTTTGTCACACTGACCAACGAATCAGATTTTTTACTTTATATATATATAAAGAGAAAGAGTTATATGTAAGAAGATTTTACATGTTATTATTTATTATTTTAGGTGTTTGCTTCAAACATGGCAAATTTTACTAAAATTATACACTACATGCTAATTTTTTTTTAATTTCTTTAATTATAACTTTGAAATAACCTTACATGCTTTTTTTTTTTCAAAATACTACTTACCAAACAAAATATATTTATTTTGATAAGAAATTTGAAGCCAATATGCATATTATTGTTATTAAAAACCATTTAAACATAATACGAGTTACATGGAAAAGTTATTTATATGCAAATTATAAAATACTAAAATTATATCACTTTAAAGTTCTCTAAAAAACTGAATGGTTTTAACGCTTTTCTTAATGTAATTTAAATACAATTAGAAGCAGTATTTTATTATTATATAATTTAAGTTCAGTGGATGTATTTAGATCCAGAGTGCTATAGTTCTACTGAATACTTTGAAAATAAATATTTTTTCTAACAAATATTGTACATTGAAAGTCGCAATGACTATTACTCAATCGATATGCAAGTGTGTGGAGAGTAGTACTTTAACACTGCTTTGAAGGTGGTACTCTTGCCTCTCCTCTATCAGTAAAATCATTGTCACACCAAAAAAAAAAAAAAAAAAAAAAATGCCAGACAGAAAAAAAAAAAAAATAGCGGGAGATCTCTATATCAACAGGTTTCTCAGCTACATTGAGTCAGTAAATTCTTCACTTTGCCATTGACAATCTACAGATTTTTATCTAGCATTTTCTCCACTTAGGGCTTGGTATCAACCATATACATTTCCAAAAAATATTTTAATTTATCCAGTTTACTTTCTAGTCTGATAATATCCAAACTAATTCCCTGTGTTTATTAATGTAATGAATATGTTGAATTTAAAATTCTTTTACCACAAAAAATGAAGGAGTGATCTCGGTTTCATGGATTATTGCATTTAAGTTTTCAACCCTTAAAACGATGCTTCTAGATTAATTTAAAGTCTACAGGACTCGGTCAACTCGTTAACCACACATAGTACAACCATGCATTAGACGTTTCACTATTTATGAGTGAGTTTATTTCAGTTATTTACTAGAACAGAGGGTTAGATTGACGCCATTAAATATAATATTTTTAATGGAAAATGCTAAAGAACACCTACTTTATCACGAAGCTTTAAAAATATGAATTTGTGATTAAAATTACAAAAACAGGTCTGGTGTTATTATAATCATCACTCGTCATTAATAAATTTTTGCATAATAGCTCAAAGATTTAAATATATATTTAATACTTTTCCAGATAGTAATATATTAAAAGAACAATTTTCATTTAGTAAGCTTAAAAATATTTATTCATTTTAATATCAAAACAGAAGCAACGACCTTTGTCGTTCCGCACATAGAAACTTGTTGAAAAGCAGTTTTTATTTATAGTTGAACTTTGGAAATTCAAGTACAGAATTAAAGAAAGGTGTGAGATGGATCGTAATCTTGCAATGAGACTTCATAACTATTACATAAAATCGTTGAACTTTTCAAACTTGTTAAATAATTTTAAGGAACAATTCCAAGTATAAATGATAGAAAATTTGAACAAAATTCTATCTAAAATAAGCAAATAGCGGATGCTTAAGTAAATTTAAAAGATGGAAATCATTTTCGGAATCTAGTTCACATATAGTTTTCTCCTTGTTTACGATAAAAATATAGTTTTTCCTAATTTTTAAGTAAATAGGCACTCAATTCAAAGACATGATGAATTTTCTTTTTTTTTAATGGTTTTTATACAGTATACCTTTTATGTATTTAGTCACACGCATCTGCAAAAGCCAGTGAAGGTTATGCTTTCATCATATGTGCTGATAAATGTAAGCGTTTATTTAATCAAAAGAAAATTTTGTTATGCAAACTCACACGATTATTTTTTTCTGTGGTCTAACTGACAATAATTTTTTATGGTGTGGCTACATGCCCTATAAAAATTCAGTGTATATTTAAATTTTCAGATATATTTTCCCTTATAATTACTTAAAATCTCTTATTATTGTTATCCAAATTAAATCCCTTATTTCTTCATTTAATATCAGCATAGAGATTAGAAAGAACAGAGAAATACAAAGATTGATTTATATGAATGGAAATGTTGATACATTGAGTGATTGAATATTGAAATATTGATATATACATATATATATAGTGTACATTTATATCTCAGGTATATTTTCCACATAACAACTTAAAAATTCCTTATTAGTGTTATCCAACTTAACTACTCTTTTTATTCATTTAATATCAGCATAGAAATTATAAAAAGCAGAGAAATAAACAGATTGATTTATCTGAATGGAAATAGTGATATATTTAGTGATTGAATATTGAAATATTGATATATAAAGTGTATATTTAGATCTCAGATATATTTTTTCACATAACAACTTAAAATCCCTTATTAATGTTATCCAACTTAAATCCTTTGTTTATTCATTTAATATCAGCATAGAAATTAGAAAAAGCAGAGAAATATTCACAAGTAAGCAATACATTTATTTCATTGGATGTGATTAAATATCCTTGGATGGCATTAAATATTGCTGGATGGCATTAAATATTACTAGTTGGCATTAAATATCACGGGATGTCATATCACTGGATGGCATTAAATATTACGGGTTTTAATTAAATATCATTGGTTGACATTAAATATCACTGGATGGCATTAAATGTTACTGATTGGCATTAAATAACACTGAATGACATTAAATATCCCTTGATGGCATAAAATATCACTGGATGGTATTAAATATCACTGGATGGTATTAAATCTTACTGGTTGGCATTAAATACTAGAGGTTGTAATTAAATATCATTGGTTGGCATTAAATATCACTGGATGGAATTAAATGTTACTGACTGGTATTAATAAATATCATTGAATGGCAATCAGAATTCAGAATTATTTCGAATTTATTCACTGTTCGTATGTAGCAAAATTAAACATCCCATATCTAATAATATTTTTGTATAAAGACCCATAAAAATACAACACACATAACTTTTTCGAAGTGGGGGAGAATTTTAAAAAGGCGCAATTTCATCTGTGTACTTTACTGAAAATTTTGTTTTAGATTTCTGTTATCTCAGGAGTCAACTTAAAATCGAGAGTTTGAAAGTTCGAGCCATTTTTTACTTTTGGACTGCTCCAGCGAGCTTAGAGGGAGAGGCGACAGGTGGTGCACTGACTTCATCTTCGGCAATAGCATTCTGACGCAGAACCCCGAGAATCTAAACATGAAAGACACCGACAAATTCTTAACGGACTTTCCGAAAGTAAGTGCTTTTAAATAAGTTTCTAACAAAACTAGGTTTGTTTCATCCGCGCATTATAAGTTTCAATCAAATATTTATCTCAATACATCCTTTAACAATTACAATCTAACTGTAGCAATAAATTATATGGATGTTTCTTTTAAAATGCTTTTGCCAACTAACTTTCAATTCTTTCCTTTAAAAATTCAAAATAATATGAAAATTATTTTAAATTAACTGTTAAAATATAAACAGATTTTTGGGTTAAAGCGAAGTTTAATATGCTTGTTTATACTTATTTAGTAATATTTAAGACTTTCGTAAAGATGCTCCTTTATTTCAGTTCGTGACAATTTCCTTAATTAATGTGATAAAAAAGTTATTCATATGTTTTTTTTATATTCTTCAATAAAATCATTGTTATTTTAATAAATTTTAATTATATATATATATATATAAATATATATGTATACAAGATGTCTTATAAAGTTCCTGTGTCTAATAAGAAATTTGAATACTTCTTTTACGAAAAAAATCTTTAAAATTTTTTTAAAAAAGTTAAAGTTTGACATGTAAAGTACCTTAAAATGGCGATCTCATTAAATCTCTGTCATTAAATTGATAACTTATATATATTTTATATTCTCTGGCCATTTTCATATTGACATGAATATCTTTAATTTAAAAAATTTTAGTTACCGCTTTAAATATTGAAATACGTCTTTTCTCTTCTATTTAATGCTTTTCTATGCTTTTACTTGTTATTTTTTCCTAAGAACTATACTTTAATATTATTTCGCAATTTGAGATATTGGGCGTGTAAACAAAGTAGTACAGCATAGAAAAGCATTACATAGAAGAGAAAAGACGTATTTTCAATATTTTATGAATTAGTTTTTTTATTTATATATATATATAAATATATTAAATAGTATTGTTTTGCAATGTTCTCAAATAATTTACTTTTGAAATTTAATATCTACTTCCTTCAAATAAAACTACGTTTATAGTATAACACTAAAACAGAACTCCGCTATTTTTTTCATTCCATTTGAATGCTCTATTAACTTTATTTAATTGAATACTTGAATATTTTATTTGAATGTAGCTAAGCTAAGCTTCATAAGATGTCCACAAAATTTTCCGGGACCAAAGGCATATATGCATCCTACATTAGAATAACTGCTTAGAATGATTTGCTTAATATCATCTGTATTAAAATATTATTAGAAAAAAATGACATTTTTTTTGTTATCATAATATTTCTAACTATACTTGATATTATTCGGTGATCAAAATTCTCAGAGTATGCAGTATCAATCTAATTTTATTTTCGTTCTCTCTTTCTGTGTACCTCGTTTTCTCTCTCTATATATATTTATGTACCTTAAACCGTAGGTCCCTGTCTAATATGACAGTAGAGCTACAAATCAGGGCTTGGACGTAGGGCTAACAAACTTCCCTCTTAAAAGAAAAAAATTATCATGTTTTGATATCTCGCAGAAGGCAGAAGGCAGAAGGCCTGTATCCACCATGGGCTGTTGAGCCAAATGTGATGATGAGGATGATATAATATATAAATATTTATATAAATGTATAGAGTGGTAAGTATCATGGAGAAAGAAGTTTATTTTAGTAGGAGTAGAGTTGACCATGATTTCATTTTAAAGGATGGCATCGCACGTCTACATAAGGCTTATCTGGTCGACGGACTCCTGGAAAGTTAAAATATTCTTCGAATGAATTATACAATCCAAATCATATTGAGCATATATGGGATGCTCCTGTGAATGAAATTGATCTCGTCTTTCACTTCCGAGAATCTACAAGAAGAGGAAAACAGTGTTTCTAGAAGAGTCGAACCAATTCCTCCACATACTCAATAAATGACCTATTTCTAAAGTTTAGATCTGTATGAATATAAACCTTTTACTCATCTTTCTGTTTTATAGTGTTAAGTTCATTTGTTGAGCTTCTGGTGCTTTAACTGGTTAATTTTTATATATCATCCTAAAATAAAAATTAATTTCATAAATATATATTTATTATATCTAGATATAATAAAAAAAAGTGATTATTTTTTTCAATTTCCCACACCAGCGTATTTGATAACATGTACCCGTTAAATTCTTGATCGGCTATTATAAGGTGCTCCTTTTATTTCTTCCAGGCTGAAACACCTTATGATTTTTGGATGGACATATTAATAAAGATGTTAATCGTCATTGGCGTTTTTATTTTGCTCTTAATGTGGCAAATACATGTATTTAAAGTGGCTGAAGATCAAAGGAGAAATGGAGAAGAGACCCCAGAAGTGAAGAAAGAGGGAGAGTCTGGATTGAATTAGAAAGAATGCCTGGATGATAATGTTCTGGGATGATGGGATTCACAGATGTAATGGTAAAGGAATTTCTTGCAATATGAATCTTTCTTACTATAATTACAGTCGGCCCTCACTACACCCTATTTTTTGGATGGACTAATTAGTGGTAATTAAATGTGGTTTGTATCTAAAACGAGTAATATAAAAAAAAAAGTTCATTCCAACTTAGATCACTCTCACTAAACCCTATTTTTTTCTTAATTAGTTTTTATTTAAAAAAGTAATATAAAAAAAATTAAATGTGGTGTGTATCTAAAACAATGTAATATAAGAAATTAAATGTGATGTGTCAAAACTCCTACTTTAGGTCACCCTCACTAAACCTATTTTTCTCTTAATTAGCGGTAATTAAATGTGGTTTGTATCTAAAAACAAGTAATATAAAAAATTAAAGTCAATTTAGTTACTTTTTATTAAATAATTACAATTAATATAAATATGTATATACATATGACAGAATCACAATATTAAGTGGCAAAATAGAAAGCGAATTTCTTCGCAATTTTCCATTTTCTTTCTATATATGGTGTTGGACTATTATTTTTTGTTTGTTACTATTTATTCGCATTCTATTTTCTTTTCGTTTCTAATTTATGAAGCTGATGGAGGTCTATAATTTCTCATTCTATCCATCTCTTGTAAAAAATCAAATAAAAAATTATGCTTCCCCGAGATTCGATCCAAAGGCATGAAGATTCTACGCCAACGCTCTACCAACTTTGTCATTGCAAGTCAAATTTCTTTTTCACTATATTGCAGAAAGTTCTCTATAAATAATTTTCATTCATTTTTTTAAGTTACAAAAATTTATTTCTCTCTCGCTCACACACACTTTCCATTTCTCACTAATATACTCGCATGTTCCATTTTCCATTTTGCCTCTTCGACTCAGACTACAACCAGAATGAAAAAAATAATCTGAAAAATAAATTTTTTTCCAGCTATCTACACACGCTTCACCGCTGACGGTATTTATTCCTAAATTTATATTCTGCTAAATATCTTATAGAAGAGAATTTTTTCTCCCATATAAAACTAAAATTAATTAATTAAATTTAATTAATGAATTAATATTTGAAAAAACTGCATTAACATCCAGTGTTCTCCACTAAAAGTTTAAAAAATGTATTTGAACTTGAGTGGATGAATAAAAAGTATTTTATTAACGATTGAATATTTGAACAAGATATATAAATATATATAGGAGAGTGTGAACTAATAGTACGAATTGAAAAATTCATGCTAAAGCTCCACCTTTCATAACAAAGTGGTAATTCAATGGGGTGGGGTGAATGTTAATTTTTATTTTATTTATAATCGACTTCAAATCAGAATATAAAAAAAATGTGAAAAATTCGGACCATTAAAAAATATATAATTATCAATTTATGAGGTAAATTTTAAATTGATGAGAAACAATAATTATCAATTTCAGATGACAAGCTAAAAAAAAATAAAATATAATTAAATAAAACTTTGGAAACAATATAGCTAATTTTCAGTAAGTAGGATTCTTTGGGGGATAATAATTTTATTATAATTTTTGCTCTGTAAGTAATTGAAGTAGTAATAAAATTTGAATTTGTTTTAAATACATATTTTTATTGTTATCAGAATGATTATAACTTATTAGATGTGCTAATTTTGTTGAGGTGGGAACTAATTTATTCCTCTTTGTATTTTTGCTATTTATATTTTTCTGATGACATCTTGAAACCAAAAAATAAGTAAACAAATAGTCACAAAAATACGTAAAAACCTGATTAAAAATGTCAGAAAAAGTTAAATTAATTTGTTTTATTAACTCTTTTACATTTACAGTTTTCTATAATTGTTCATATTTAAAAAAACTTTCTTAAATTTATGAGAAACAATAATTACCAACTGAAAATAACAAGCTAAAAGAAAATATAATTTTCAATTGATGAAGAACAATAATTATCAATTGGACATAACTAGCTAAAAGAAACTACAATTATTAATTGATGAAGTTAAAATTAGAAAGATTAAATTGATGAAAAACAATAATTATCAATTAAAGATAACAAGTTAAGATATAAAATATAATTGTTGATGATGATCAATTGATAATTATGATCAAAAATTGAAGATAAAATTCATTAAATTAATTAGGAACAGCAATTATTAACTGAAGATAACAAGTTAAACGAAAATAGAATTATCAAATGGTGACGTTAAAATTAAATTGATGAAAAACAATCATAATCAATTAAAGATAACAAGTTAAGATATAGAATTTAATTGTTGATGATGATCAATTGATAATTATGATCAAAAATTGAAGATAAAATTCATTAAATTGATTAGGAACAGCAATTATTAACTGAAGATAACAAGATAAACGAAAATAAAATTATCAATTGATGACGTTAAAATTAAATTGAAAGATTAAATTGATGAAAAACAATAATTATCAATTAAAGATAACAAGTTAAGATATAAAATATAATTGTTGAGATTAATTGCAGTTCATTTTGTTTCAGAATAACAGTATGGTGAGAGTTGTGAATAAAGAAATTAAGAATAATAGAGGAAACCAGCTATTTTTTCTGCTTGGATTTATTTTCCATTTTAGTTTATCCTGAAATTGGGACAATAATAAAACTTGTGCATAGGTGCGAATGTAAATTACAAGGTTAAAAAATATAGAAATTTTATGAAGTATGTTATGTTTGCAACGTTAAAGATAAATGTTAATCCTTCACCTTGCAACTTAGATGCATTGATTATGTTCTGTTGCTGTAAATAAAAGATTATTTCTTACTTATGTAGTATTTTTTATTAATCATTAGTCCAACACAATTCATGATTTTTAACCTTTAACATACAATAAATACACCAACTCATCACATCCAGTCAGAAGTCCCAAGTTCTCACATGATAAATAGAAATCGTATTGCTTAGTAATTTATCAGTACATTACAATAGTGAAATTTAAAAATTAAAATTAAAAAAATTTAATTAAAATTAAAAAATGTGTAAATCAATTCCTACTTTTTTCCCCTATGTTGCAGAAAGTTCTTTGTAACTAATTTTTATTCATTTTTTTAAGTGTATCTGGCGCCATCTATTGGTAGATATATGCAACTTAAATCTAAAAATATATAATTAATTCATTAAATTTAATTACTGAATTAATATTTGAAAAAACTCTATTAACATCCAGTGTCATCATATACAAGTTCAAAAAAATGTATTTGTACTTGAGTATAGGAATAAAAAGTATTTTATTAAAGATAGGAAATTTAAACAAGACATACACTCATGTCCATAAATTAAGGATAATTCAGAATCACACAGAAATTGAACTCTAAAATAAAAATTTCACCTGCAGAATTATCACACACATCTTGAAGAAGAATATGCAAATTACAGGAAACCACCAGATGGCGCGAATAGTACGTCACAATGACGAGAGTGTAAGAGATGGGTATATAAGGAATGGTGGCAAAGAAGTAAAATTGTTCACAAGCGCTGTAAAAGCCTTTCAGTGCAATAACCGCATAGTTATGGCACAACGGAAGCATTTGGATGATTTTTCACGTGGTAGAATTATCGGACGACTGGAATGTGGACGTACCCAGCTGGAAGTATCCGAGGAACTTGGAATCGCCCAGAGTGTCATCTTCTAGGCTTTGGCAACGATTCCAAGATGATGGTAATGGGAGTAGATGTTACACCACAGGTCGCCCCCGAGTTACAACGAAGAATGAGGACCGGTATTTAGCAGTTACTGCCAAAAAGAAACAGACGGAGCACAGCATCACACCTGTCTCGTCAGCTCTCTTCAGTTACAGGTACGACAGTTTCAAGGCAGACCGTGTACAGACGCTTAGGCACATTAGTCTATATGCTCGTAGGCCTGTCAGATATGTTCCACTTACCGCAACTCACTGTCGCCTGCGATTAACCTGGAGTAGAGAGCATGCATTGTGGACTCCGCAACAGTGGTCTGGTGTGATGTTTTCCGACGAGTCCAGGTTAAGTTTGCGGTCTGATTCTCGCCGGACTTTCCTATGGAGACCGCCAGGTACACGTTACCACCAAGAGAACACCATTGAACGACACCGTTACGGTGGTGCAGGATGGCTCGTTTGGGGAGGAATTATTCTTGGTTCCAGAACTGACCTGCATGTTCAGAGTGTAACGATGACAGGCACATCTATCGGGATGTCATTCTGGAACAACATGTACGTTTGTTTCGGGGAGCCATGAGTGCTGAATTTCTGTTTATGGATGACAACGCCCGTCCTCACCCTGCAAACATTGTAGACGAATGCCTTCAATTGGAGGATATCACTCGTATGGATTGGCAGCATACTCACCGGACTTGAATCCAATAGAGCATGTGTGGGACATGCTTGGCCGGCGAATTGCAGCCCGTCAACCTCCTCCCACCTGTTAACCGGAACTTCTCAGGGCATTGCTTGATGAGTGGTGTAATATTCCCCAAGATAAGATTGATAATTTGATACTCAGTATGCCTAGGCGTTGTAAGGCCTGTATTGCATCGTCCGGGAGACATACTCCATATTAACCATCCTACTAACCATGTTATACTGTTTTTTGTAAATAGATTCTTTTCTGAAATTTGCTCCAGGAGTAAAAATCGCAATTTTTATTAATTATGTCAAACATATAGCATCTTTTTTGCTCTTTACCTTTTGTTTGATAAATAGACTTTACAAATATGTCACATTTGTTTTGCTTCTGTCTCTTTCTTTGCCTGAAATTCATTATTCTTAATTTATGGACATGAGTGTATTTCTGGTCAAATATTTATGGTCCGTCAGCCCAAACCTGTTCCATAATAACACCAACTATTGCTGACAAAGTGGGGTCTTTTTCCAAAATGAAAGTCACTCTCATGTATTATTGACAACAGACAAGCAATCAACAGGCAGCATGGAAATCAGCACAGACTCATCAGGACGATTGAAGTCCAGCATTATTGTCCAAAGACGTGGTAGCTGGAGTTAATCTCAAACTGGGGCTGCTCCCTGAGTGTTCGCATCACCAATGCAGGCAGACAGGAAACCTCTTGACCAAATCCTTGACTCCCGAAGCCCGTGCAGGAACATAGAGTGGAATGTCGTCTTTCCTCTTCTGGGCATATTAGCAATTCATTACGAGAGGGGCAGCTCTCCCTCTCTGCTTTGCTTATCGTTCGCCATGTTCCGTGTTTCAGTCTATTCTCCATCCATTCTCTCTCATTGTCTCTTTCTCCGATGATCTTTGACTTCTCCAACATCCATTTCCAGACGACCCCTCCCTTCACACATTATTCGGTGGATTTTCTAATAAAATCCGTCATAAAATAAAATCATGATTTTCCTGAGTACGTATAGAATAATTACATTTACAATTTGGCTTTGCCGGAGTGAAATATTCATCCCATAATGTGAGCATTCTTACAAATGATGAATGATGATTCATGAGGCAAATATTCGTTACAGAATCTTCTCCTCTGATTTGAAATTTACGTCTCTGCTCTTCAATCTTTGAGAAAACTATTCGAAACTTTCGAGCAATTTGCTTTGAAGTGATTCGTGTAACTTTTCAAGTTTCTGATCAAATATTTAATAGCCCATCATGCTTATGTTAACAGAACATTGAAAGGCTCGAAGCCTCCTTTGGGAAACAGATTTAATGGAAATTGTAGAAGTTCACACTGTCTTCAAAATATTCAGCAAAGCGATGGTCACCCTTAAGAGTAAAGTAATTGACATCGAGGATGAAAAGCGTAGGACAGAACTCGTGTATGAGATCTTTTGTGGAAGATAATTCCCTGAGATACTTTCTGTAGGCTATTCTGAATATTCGACAAAGATTGATATAACACTCAGAGCTATAAAATTTTAAAAGACAAATAGTCATTATACATTATAGGTGAATATTAAGCATTTGCTATTAGCTTAATCTTTAAAGGGAAAATATTTTTTGTATTCATGAGTAGCATACAATTTATAAAAAAAATTAATATCACTGTTATTGAATCTTTTAATGAATTGTAATTTTATTTTCAAAATTTAATACGACGTTTATCATTAAATAATTAATTGAATAATATATTTATTTATTCATTCGAAGACTGTACAGGAAATTTAACGATTATAAGATGTTTCAGAAAGATGCTTTGACATTTTTGGACATTTTGATGATAGTAGTCATTATTTTTCATCTCAATTAATAATTACACAGTATTAAAGTGCGTTTTAAAAGAAAACTTGAAAAATAAAAGCTTTAGCCCGACTTATGGGAAAGTGGAACAGTGCAAAGCCTTCTAGTGTGCAGAAGGGCTCAGATTTCAAAGAATTGATAACAATGGTGTCCGTTATACAATTACTGCTTTCAGAAGCTAGGAGATTCGATGGCGATTGGGTAATCATCTCAAATTGATATCGAATTGTCTCGTTAAAGTTGTCTGAGTTTATTATATACATATACAAATTTAAAGCAATCAACACTGAAAGTCTCCCATTAGCCCCATGTCAATTTATCAGTGTCTAGCTGTGGTGTTCTTAAAATACATCAATGAAACACGAGGCTCATCTTGAGAAAAAAATATTTTTATACCACTACAATGCTGTAGTGTAATTTTCATATTATAATATTTTTTTAGCTGTAACGCACAAGCATTTCAGAAGGTGTGATAACCACGTAATTTAATGCAGGTCTTCTGCAAATATATGCAATATGTGCTTCATATAAATTTTAGTCTTAATTAAGGATAAATTTTACAAAATTACTATTCTTTTTTGAGGAAAGAACAAACTTTCTGTAACAAAGTACCTTTCAAAATGATTATTTGTATCTATTGTCCTTCCATATTTGTACCCGATAGTTGAGCATCCATAAAAACAAAAAAATTCTAAAATCAATACTCTTTAAAACAAGTTGAATCCATTTATGCATTACATTGTAAAGGTACCCGAATATATCAAATGAACAGCTCATAAACATTCCAGTAAATTATCCTGTAAAAATAACAACTCGGAAAAAAAGAAACAATTCTATTCTATTCTCTAATTTATAATATTTTGTGCCTTCCTAGTAAGTGCTAATTTAACAATGGCAATTGGATCTATTGCCATAATTTCTCTTCCTTACTTCAGACTTTTGATTATCTCTTCCTTATTGTGACTCAGCTGTAACAGTTGTAAATTCAGTAAATGGTAGAATCCCGGATTAAATTTCATTTTGATGTTATTTTTTTTTTTACTTATTATCTGTAGTTACTTCCCATTGTTTTAATTCTAATAAAAGGCTACCTACTTTCTTTTTTATTACGTTAGAAAGTGCTTAAGATGCAAGAAATAGGGCAACTTCCAGTTGTGAAAAGAAAAACAATTGTGACAAGAAGATAGTTAAATCATGCATTAATTATCAATTAAATATGTTATATATAGGCTTTAAAGGAGTTAATTTGAAAAGAACTAGAGAAGAAAAAAAACAAATATTCTATATTGGATTTATATAACCTGATATATAACCTGATATTATTTTTTTTTTATTTTATACAACCATGCATGTATTTGCATGTTACTTGGAGATTTTTTTTACACTATTAATTCTACATCCGCATCAAAATACAATTTCAAATAATGAATACTTTACAAATAATTAAATTCATCAAAAAAATTAATGTAGGTAAACAAATAATTATTAATTTTATAGGTGGAAAGCATTCATTACAGAAAATGATACTGTACATAATTTAAAACGAAAATCAATAACTAGAAACACACACAAAACTGATTGAAGACTTACTGTAGAATAAACTCTTTATACATGTATATATATATATATATATATATATATATATACAACTTAATAACACGCATAAGAAATATTGTAAAATAACTACTCAAATAATCCCTTAATGCGTCGAATGTTTTAGTGTGGCTGGTTGAGCCATGGCTTCTGTATCTAATTAATACATGTCAAACTGATATTAATGTTTTCATTTTTAGAGAGAAAAATAACCCTACTGAAAAAAAAAATAGACGTGGCTTAAATATCCTTATGGTCAAATATTTCCAACCTCCTCTGTAAAATAATGTAAAATCCGGTCGAATGTTTCTTTTAAAATATTTTTGGGGAATTTTTTTTTTTTTTTAGCGTGTTGAATTATACTACGTGAGCGTCATTGTGGAAATTTAAAAGTACTTGAATAATAATTATAAATGTTGATTTACATGTTTTTTTTTATTATATATTAATTGTTCTGACTTCAAAATTCAGCTGTTCTCCCTGTTTAAAAATTTTTAATGACTCCAACCAAGTTTCTAATGACTTAATTTATTAAAATGCATTCTAAAAATATACTTTTCACAATTATTTGCAACAATATTTTAAATGAGATTGTTTTTGAGTGCAAAGTTGTTAAAAAATGAATAAATAATTACTGAAATTTAATGCGTAGGTTTACTTTAATGATCATTAAAAAAAATTTCATGACTTCGAAGAAAAGAGACTGTTAAGGAATAAATTTATTTAAAAATTAATTGCGTTGAAATGTTTTCCCTAATGTCTTTAAGCATTCTTGGTAAATAACAACTTGATTTTTAGACATCAGATCTTTAAAAAAATCTTGATATTTAACATATTCATTTTCTAAATTTTTTTAATATCCAGGTTTATAAAATATTTTTCAATTAAAAAAAATGTGAATTAAAACGTGAAAAAGTCTGAATGAAATTTTTAAAAAGTGAAGGAGTGAATATTTAGTAACCGAAATTATATTATTATCATTAATATTATTTGTTTAAAATTAAAATAAACTATATATAACGATATTCTTTCAAAAACACTTTAATTTTCATGTGAACGCAAATTCCTGGCCATAATTTGTGTAAGGTGTCAACTGTTTCCCAGAAATGCACTATGTCTGTCTCATAGAATAAATCATGTAGAACTGTCTCATAGAAATGCACTATGTTTCTGAAACTGGGAATTTGACTAAAGTCATATTGTTACTAGAATAATAATTAATTATGTATAATTACACACATGTATCAAACAGATTGCCCCAATGAAGAATTATTACACCTCTACTGCGCCATCACAAAATATAACGAGCATCTATTCAAATTGTTTAAGTCACTGCTAGACTATCTGAATGTAAGGACTTATCAGCCCATAAATTTATTGTTGCCCGCTTTGGTACAGCCCATATATTTATTGGCCCGTTTTGACGAAGAGATTCAAATTCAATTCAATTTCACTTGTCGAGTTTCGATCTGAATAATCTCAGTTCGGTAACTCAATGCGGTACCTAACAGGCTAATTCTTCCCCAGGAATGGATAACAAATTAAACGAATAATATTACAGTAATACCAACCATATAAATTCTTCCTCTCAATACGTTCATAAATTATGACTGGCATTCCGTATATCCGTATGCAAAAATACCATACTCTATAATAAAACTTTGATGACTACTCTAATCTAAGAACTTCTGTGGGCCAAAAAGGAATATGTAACTTTTTCTACATCGAGGATAGCTGAATTTTAGAGTACCAGTTATTATCTAATAAGTAGAAATATAGATTGCAAAAGATTTCTGATAATATTGAATATTTTATTCGATTAGTATACCATTCCATTTGTAGTACATCTGAAAAGGTATTATTTACTTGTTAGTTAAATTATGTTCTAGAGCATAGTTTGCAAGTCAAGCCCATCTCATGGTCCACCAGTATCCACCGGTATCTATCTGCAGGAAAATTGATTTTAAAATGTCGTAACAAATGCAGATGCTTTCAGAACTGAGGAGTGAATATCTTACACTTGCAAGAGTCTCGTATTGACAATCGGGCTGCCTAGTAAGAATGTTTTGGGAATTTCTTCCAAAGGGCACCCAAATGCAAACAGAAGCAATTGCAGTAAAAATAATGCCCAATGGTTGTCGATTGAACTGCTGAAGGCTTGTAAATGAAGCACGAGAAGTCACACACACACACACACACACACACACACACATATATATATATATATATATATATATATATATCATCATTATCATTGGTACCAAAATCCTTGAAAGGCCCTGACCTTCTTTAAGATTTTTTTTTTCAATTCAACGCGACTAGATCTGATTCTTGTTCTAGATCCGCTGGGGTTTTCCTAAATGAAGCTTCTTGTTATATATATATGTGTGTGTGTGTATATAAAGTTTTATATAGTTCACGCATATATGTATATACATATAAACGGGAGTGCACTTCTGCACTTCACTATACGGCATTACAGCTCAAAAACATTCAATATTGTACATATTTTTATGGTTTGTTGCACTTACAGATTAAAAGTTCGCATTTGAATTAATAAAAATAACATATACCTATTGGAATAACTGTCTTAAATCTATGTGTAAAATTTTTTCATTGTTGTGTCAATATAGTAGTAGTACTTTAAAATAAAGTAGTACTTTATATTACTTCACGGTATTTTAATTCAATTAAATTACTACAGCATTTTATTTTCAATTAGACAATTACAATAAGTAATAAAAGATAGTAGATACAAAAACTTATTCTATTCTGATAAAAAAAAAAAAAAAAAAAAAAAGAAATCTAGCTACAAAAAAAAAAAAACCCCCAAAGAAAAAAAAAAAAAAAGCAATCTATATTTAGTACTGCATTTAATTTTTTCATTTTACCTTATTCTTTATTATTACCATTTTAACACTTTTTCAATAATATTTTATTGTTACAATAGCGAATAGGCATTATTTGTACTGTTTATTGCTGACCTTTGGACATAACATGGTGGCCATGAGAGTTAGTGACGTACTGTATTTTGTCAACAATTTTTTTAAAAAAAAAAAAAAAAGTTAGATAAATCATTATTTATAGTGTAAAACTGGGCAATAGAATGCACTATCAATTAGTTTAACATAATAATGTAGTAGAAAATATTGAAATGAAATACCTTTTGAGTGATTAAATATTTACTTTTCTGGTTGGTAAAGATTTGGAAGACGCTCAACATTCTGCTATGTAAATAAAAATGGGAATTTTTTTTTTTATAATTTTTTTTTCAATGTTTTGTTACATTTTAAATAATGATCGTGAAAGCCTATCATCTATGAAACTGAATAGACGTACCAATGAAAACACGTTGAGTTTACTTTGCAAAAATAATACATAAAGACCAAACCATGAAACAATTAATAATCAAACCCTTTCAAATATTTTCCGAGAATTCAGAATTCAAAATGTATATTGTATGCTTGCATTGAAAAAATATCTTTATTTCAATGTAAATTTTTTAGATTCTAAAATAAGATTTTATGAATGGTTTTTGTTTGATCTTTATTGTCGCAAAGCACTTGCAGATAAAAAAAAAATCATCATTCTTTTTTTTTCAAACAATTTGAATTCTTTAAAAACAAATATTTATATAGATTTTGGTAAGTCTTTGCATTCTAAGAAATGAAATACCATTTTTTTCCAAAGGTCTCAATATCTGGAATAGATAAAGAAACTTTTTTTACATGTTCGTAAATAGTTTTGGACAAAAAAACTTTTTTATTTCAATTAAAAACTAAAATAACTCAACTTCAAACTTTTGAAAGATCCTCTTTGTTCTTTGACATTCAAACATTTTGCAAAACATGCGGTTCAATTTACTTAACTCTTTTATTAAGATTTCTGCTAACAATATATCTTAATACATTTTGTAATTATATTCTAATGTACACGTTTTGAAAATATTTTCAAAAATTAAGAAAAAATTGTACATTGATGAATAGGAATATTTTCTTTTCTCCTAATTAATCATTTAAAAAATAAAATGATACATAATAATTCCAAATTCTAATAATCTGATCAAAGGTTTTTTTTTTTTTCTAGAAGAACTTAAATTATTTGAATAGGAACCGCTTATTCAAATAAAATGATTAATTTTTTTTTTTGATATTTTTGAGTACTTGAAAAAATATTATTTATTTTATTTTTAATGTTCTTTCAAATTTTATTGCTTTAATTTTGAATTTAAAGTGCAAAAGGTTTATTGAAATATTGGTTTCAATAAACTTCAATACCATATAAATATTTTTTAATGAATTAATTTTTTTATTCCGTTTATAATTTTATATTTTTATATTTCATGCTTTGTATTATATATTTCTTTACAATGTGCGTTTAGTATCATAATTATTTTATTATATATGTTTGCATGTAAGAATAATAGTAAACACAAAAAATAATAACTCCTTATGTTTCAATTTTTTTCACTCCAAAAAATGTCTATAGTGGGTCTAAATCTAATACGGGGATATATAATTTTATATGCGGCCCATCGGAGTTAGGATGCAATTCCAAAGTGTCCAGCAAGATCATTTGGGTTGGCCACCCCTGGTTTAGTTGGTCTACAGTCATTGAATATATTTAGCGCAACACAGATGGCGTCGAGTTTTTTACCCGGAGAGGAAGGATATTTAGTGTAACCCTATATTTCTTTGCTTACCCTTGTGTGCTTAGCGGAAAGTACCAGCTCACCAGTGACGCCGTCCTTCCACGAAGCTGTAATTATATGTCTTTTAGTTTAAATGTCTTAAATATTATTTGTATCTAATTGTATATGTGCGGTGTTTGTACGTATGTAAATAAAACTGCCAGTTCACAAACTTGTGCTCAAGTATCTAAACCCAACCACACCCCACTTACAATCTGGGCCCGTTTTTACCTGCACACTACGATGCGTTGCTCAACGTTGGACACATTACACCTTTAAATAAATTTTGAATTCGAAACATCAATATATACACAAATAGCCTCAATTAAATGGTAAGGAATGATTAATAAGTTACATGATATTTGTAATATTTACCCATTTAAAGGATAAATGTAAGCGAAGAATAAGTAAGCATAATATAAAAAAAAAAAAAAAAGTATAAAGAATATAAACTAGATGGAAAGAAAAGATAATTGATACAACTTTTAATAAAAATTATGAGAAATAGTTACATAGCATTTTAAAAAATTCACACCTGGGTATTTATTATTCATTTATTCATTATTGAATGCTGTATTAGATTTCTAGTATTTCTTTGCGATTATTAAAAGTAAATAGATCGAATTTCCTCCTATGTTATATACCGGTTGAAGGTTTCAATTTCAAATCCATCTGCTTAAAGAGAAGAATTTTCATGT
This sequence comes from Caerostris extrusa, assembly GCA_021605095.1. NCBI lineage: Eukaryota > Metazoa > Arthropoda > Arachnida > Araneae > Araneidae > Caerostris > Caerostris extrusa. The sequence continues at coordinate 64,308 of BPLR01019598.1, read as the reverse complement.
GGAACTCACTAGTTCTTAATCAGTTTAGCAGAAAGTTATTTGCGTCCATTCAAATAGGAGACTTGAAGCAAAAGAAATGACATTTAAAAAAAGGTTGGGGCCCTTTTTTTAAATGCTGTTTGCGAATCATTTCAAAGTAACTACCTGTAATTTTTTTTCTTCTGCGAAACATGAATGTTTTTTTAATGAAGCTAAATATAATCAACAAAACCTATAGTTTTATTTTTTTTTTTGTTAATTTTAATCAGTTTCTGAAGTATTTAGTGTAGATTTCTAGTGTAGAGACAGTTTAGAGACAGTCATACTTGTTTTTATTTCCATAGGACGACAGCATTTGTTTGACACAAAAGGATGTCGAACTGATGAAAATGTTTCATTCATTTTAATAATTTTTTTCTCTGAATTTTATTAACAATTGTTAATATTTTTTTAGAATCTAAAATAAGATTTTGTAAATGCGTTTTGTTTGATCTCTATTCTGGCAAAAGCACTTACAGATAAAAAATGGGCATTCTTTGTTCGAAGAATTTGAAGACTTTAAAAATAACAAATATTTACACAGACTTCGGTAAGTTTGCATTCTAAGAAATTAAATATTATTTTTTTTTTTAATGTTTCAATATCTGGAAGAGATAAAGAAATATCTTCCATATTCAGAATAGGAATAATTCCTAAGTAGTTTTGGAAATTCTAATATTTCTTTGTGATTATTAAAAAATAAGTTCCGAATTCCTCCCTATTTTACTTCTTACCAGTTCAGTGCTTCAATTTCTAATCCATCTACTTACAGGATTTTTCATGCAGGAACTCACTTGCTTTTACTGAGATAACAGCAAAGTATTTGCGTCAATTCTAATAGGAACATGCAAAACGCAGAAAGAAATAACGATATTTCAAAACGATTGAGCCTCTTTTTTTCTAAATGCTGTCTATCAATCATTTCAAAGTAACTAACTGTACATTTTTCTTTCTACGAATTGAATTTCTCTTTTTTCCATAGTTAGAACCAGTTTCGCTATGTTTAGAGACATTTGGCACGCTGGTTTCCATTTACATAAGACAACAGCATCTTTTTTGACACAAAAAGTTTTACGGTTGATCGATGTGTTTCATTCCTTTTATTATTTTTGTCTGAATTTTATTAACAATTATCAGCGTATTTATTTATCTTGACCTAATTATTTAATTATTAATTTTTCATTCTTAATTACTTAATTTTTAATGAAAGTAAATTCATATTTAGAAAAATTTAAGATACATATTTCTGGAGATACTCAAAAGCAGGGTTTCTTTATACTTTCATAAATCAGTATAAATAAGGATAACCTAAGACTCAAAGTTCAGACATGTAATCGATTTTTTTCATTGTTTTACTTTGGATATTTTCCACAGACTGTTTATTATGATTCCTTATTAAGAATGATTGGTATGGTGGTTTTACCTGTGTCTATCCCCAAGTGATTTTTAATGTTGGAAACTACGAATATTCAAATCTGTAGCTTTTATCAATGTTTAACAACAGAAAAAAATTCAATTTTGTGTCCAATATAAACATGCAAAGTAGCATACTTTAATATCGTAATTCTGTTACTTTTGTCTTTAAAAACCATAAAAGAGCGCTAAATGCTAAGCTTTGAAAAACAGATAATATTCTTTGAAGACGAAATTAATACCAAAAGACACGAAAAGCATCATTCAATATTTTCACTCTGTTGCTTTAGTCTTTAAAAACCTTAAAAATGCGCTAAATGCTAAACTTTGAAAAAGATAATATTCTTAGATGACGAAAATAATACCAAAAGACTGCAAAAAGTAGCATACTTCAATATCGCCACTATGTTGCTTTGATCTTGAATAACCATAATAATACGCTAAATGCCAACCTTTGAAAAACAGATTCTTCTTTGAAACAGATATTCTTTTTTGAAGACGAAAATAATAACAAAAACATGCAAAGTAGCATAATTCAATATCGCCGTTATGGTCTTTAAAACCATAAAAATACGCTAAATGCTAACCTTTGAAAAACAGATAATATTCTTTGAAGACGAAAATAATAACAAAAGACACGAAAAGTATCATAGTTCAATATCGCGACTCCGTCGCTTTGGTCTTTAAAAACCATAAAAATGCACTACATGCAATGCAACCTTTGAAAAACAATTTCTTGGTTTGGAAACAGAAAATCGGTTTCCTGTAAAATAGGTAAGCAAAAGCTTAATGAATTAAAATAATAAATTGTTGACCAAATTAAAGTTTCATAAGGACGTAAAAGAAGCGTTTCGAAATAAAACCTAAGTTGCCGCCAGGTTGAAGCCTGAACAGAGAGGGCGCTGTTGAGGCGCGTATTTCGACGGCAATCGACAATTCGTCGTTCGACTCTCGTACCGGAAGGACGTGTTTTTTGAATGCTGAGCAAAACTTTTCGGGAAAGTTTTGCTCAGCCTTGCTTGCCTGTATATGGAGGAATGCTACATGTTCTAGGGGGCAGCAAAGCTTCAGAAATGCCTTCGCTTTTTCATCTATATCAAATCGTAGCTTATTCACGAGGAATTTTTGTGCCCAAATCCACGTGAAAGCGATACATGTGAATTTCGATGACAATAGTCCAGCAAACTAGTGGATGGCGTCAGCATTTTGCACAGCGGAAGTCCGTACAGAAAAGCGGATCAGTCGGGAATACTGATAAGCCCTACCCATTCAACACTCCGTTTGCAGGGTAACTACGAGTATTCTGTCGTAGGTTTAAGATCTAAAACCTGTTTAGATAGCGTAGTTTCGAACTGCGTTAATCACGTTAATCGGTAAGTTAAAGTTGCAGTTAACGTTAATCACTGAAGAATCTAACGTTATTTCAGTGATTAATGTGCTGAACTAAATTCCACTCTGTTAAATCAAAATCACGTTTAATTTTCAAATATCAATCCTTATCACACCGAACAGCTGCAATTGATATGTTTTATAGTAATATTTTACATAACAAAAGAAACAAACATTTATATAAACAAACTTTTATAATCCCTTTTCTTAAAATCCAATGCTGTCTTTCTCATGAGCAGTAAGAATCACTTAAACAGTTGACCCGCAGAATCACTTAACAGCTGACCTGCAGAATCACCTAGCAGTGACTTAATCAGTTGACCTGCAGAATCACTTAACAGAGACATAAACAGCTGACCTGCCAGAATCACCTAACCTGAGACATAATCAGTTGGCCTACAGAATCACTTAACAGAGACATAAACAGCTGACCTGCAGAATCACCTAACAGAGACATAATCAGCTGACCTGCAGAATCACTTAACAGAGACATAAACAGCTGACCTGCAGAATCACCTAACAGAGACATAATCAGCTGGCCTGCAGAATCACTTAACAGAGACATAAACAGCTGACCTGCAGAATCACTTAACAGTGACTTAAAACAGCTGACCTGCAGAATCACCAAGCAGTGACTTAATCAGCTGAGCTGCAGAATCACTTAACAGAGACATAAACAGCTGACCTGCAGAATCACTTAACAGTGACTTAAGCAGCTGACCTACAGAATCATAACAGTCACTTAAACAGATGACCTACTAGTAACTAGGGGCAGCTCACTCTCTTTTCTTCTCTGCCATTCCTCCATTCTTTCTCTCTCCCGTCGATTCCCAATCTCCACGTCATATCCCTCACAAACCTTTATTTATATATTTTTTTTTTCGTACAGTTTTCCACAAAAAACATCCTCTTATCATATTATCCACCGCAAAGTACTTTGTTTCCCTTCGAAGAGGGGCCCATCAATAATTCACGCGAGCACAGATTACTCCCACTAATTTAAACACCGCGCGGGAATATCACTTTCAGTCGGCAACAGACCTGCTTCATCCAGAAACAGGTCATCCCTTGGAACATCGAATTCGGTAACGGCTATTGTGGCTACTGGCCACAATAGCCTTAATAAACTATTGGCCTTATCGTGATTTGCATCTGGTAAAGGGCTAGTAACCATCAAACATCCCTTTCGAAAAGGCGCACATAAGAATATATAATAATTATAGAAAACTTTTCCTTAATCAAAAGTATTTACAAATACTCGAAGATATAGTCCCATCTTGCATCGTTAGTCGGACTACCTCATGAGGAGTTTTCTGGGTTTCCCAACATACGATAAACAAATGTCGAGTAGTTCCCCTGAAGGTCCTCCTGAAAGGCACTGCCCTCCTTATCCAGGGACACGGAATCAAGTCAGACTTCTACCTATGAGTGTTCCATCACAATAGAAGATGTCCCTTTACCTCATCTATGACTAAATACTCATGGAATGTCCGTACAATGTTGCAGGACACTGATAATGAGTCACAACAATAACAACAAAACTTTAAAAATATCTGTTTTGTTCCAAAGTAAAAATTCGTCGTTAAACATTGGAATTTTTCATATTTATCGAAGAGTTAAAAATAAATATTTCTATGAAAACGCGGCAGTGATGCTTTATGGTGAAAATCACTTTAAAAAGTTATCTTAATTTTTAAAAATCTTAAGTTTTGAATAAATAAATGCAGTAATAACAACAATGTTCAATTTATCAAGGGAAGCATTAATTTTTCTGAATTTTTTAAAAAATCATCTATATATTCACATATACAATTAGCCAAATACTAATAAAGTGTTACAAACTTGGAAATAACAACAAATAAACCTCAGGGAGTTCACAACAGCTGCACATCGATCTGGTAATAATTAAACCAATATATTTTCATCTGTAGAATTCTCTTAAAAATTCCTTAAGAAATAATAAAAAAATATCGCAACAGGAAAAAAAAAAAACTGAAATCTGCTCGGTAAATTTCAACTTCTCATGTGTGAACATTGGAGAACAAAGAAGAATAAACTCAGGAATATGCCAATATTTAATAATGCACGAGATACATGAAACAATTGATTGGAATACTACAAGAATGGTCAAATTCAAATAGTCATATGAATATAGCAGTGTTGAATAGATCAAGAACTTCATGAAGAATGAATTGTTCAAGAATTTCTAAAAGAAAATACAAAAAGTAAGATAAATGTCGTCACAAATTAAGAATGAAGTCTTCCAAATTCTACAAAGAAACGTTATCACATTAAATAATCAAATATTCTTTTGACTATTGAATGACAATCAATATCAAAAAAGAATATTTGACTATTGAATAATAAAAAATAATGAGTATCAGATCTATCAAAGTTTGAAAATTCTAGGCATAAATGAAGAATGAATCATTCAAATTATACAAGAAACGTTATCGCATACAAATACCCAAAAGAATATATCAAAAGTTTGAATATTCCAGACAAAAAAAAAAAAATGAAGAATGGAAATATTCAAAAATATAATAAAAAGCCCCATACAACTCAATAAGCATGGAAAAATGCCAAAAGTGATAAATATGAAACTTCAGAAGAAGGAATTGATCAACGCACAACCAATACTTATAGCTATTGGATATATAAAAATGTTTAAAATCCCAAGACAAAACGTGAAAAGTGCTCCAAACCCGTACTACAAAACACTTCAAGCAAAAGCCAAATTCTCCAGAAAATTCCTGAGGATTAACGTTATTCATGAATCAGTTCAAGAGTTAAGGGGCCCAAACTACCATAATTTGCAAATTGAATGGAGATTTATTTGCTTGCTGCACTTTTTGGATTGCGGCACGAACCCCTAACCAGGACAACATCTTGTTCTCACATGATAAAAAATAAACATCATTATTTCATGAAGCAAGAGCGAATAGGAAATCAAAGTAAATACACTCATGTCCATAAATTAAGGATAATGAACTTCAGGCAAAGAAAGAGACAGAAGCAAAACAAATGTGACATATTTGTAAAGTCTATTTATCAAACAAAAGGTAAAGAGCAAAAAAGATGCTATATGTTTGACATAATTAATAAAAATTGCGATTTTTACTCCCTGGAGCAAATTTCAGAAAAGAATCTATTTACAAAAAACAGTATAACATGGTTAGTAGGATGGTTAATATGGAGTATGTCTCCCGGACGATGCAATACAGGCCTTACAACGCCTAGGCATACTGAGTATCAAATTATCAATCTTATCTTGGGGAATATTACACCACTCATCAAGCAATGCCCTGAGAAGTTCCGGTTAACAGGGGGAGGAGGTTGACGGGCTGCAATTCGCCGGCCAAGCATGTCCCACACATGCTCTATTGGATTCAAGTCCGGTGAGTATGCTGCCAATCCATACGAGTGATATCCTCCAATTGAAGGCATTCGTCTACAATGTTTGCAGGGTGAGGACGGGCGTTGTCATCCATAAACAGAAATTCAGCACCCATGGAGCTTCGAAACAAACGTACATGTTGTTCCAGAATAACATCCCGATAGATGTGGCCGGTCATCGTTACACTCTGAACATGCAGGTCAGTTCTGGAACCAAGAATAATTCCTCTCCAAACGAGCCATCCTGCACCACCGTAACTGTGCCGTTCAATGGTGTTCTCTTGGTGGTAACGGGTACCTGGCGCTCTCCATATGAAAGTCCGGCGAGAATCAGACAGCAAACTAAACCTGGACTCGTCGGAAAACATCACACCAGACCACAGTTGCGGTGTCCACAATGCATGCTCTCTACTCCATGTTAATCGCAGGCGACAGTGAGTTTCGGTAAGTGGAACACATCTGACAAGTCGTCTGACTGTCGTACCGGTAGCTGAAGAGAGCTGACGAGACAGGCCTGATGCTGTGCTCCGTCTGTTTCTTTCGGCAGTAATTGCTAAATACCGGTCCTCATTCGGCGTTGTAACTTGGGGGCGACCTGTGCTGTAACATCTACTTACATTACCATCATCTTGGAATCGTTGCCAAAGCCTGGAGATGACACTCTGGGCGATTCAAGTTCCTCGGATACTTCCAGCTGGGTACGTCCACATTCCAGTCGTCCGATAATTCTACCAAGTAAAAAATCATCCAAATGCTTCCTTTGCGTCATAACTATGCGGTTATTGCACTGAAAGGCTTTTAAAGCGCTTGTGAACAATTTTACTTCTTTGCCACCATTCCTTATATACCCCTCTCTTACACTCTCGTCATTGTGACGTACTATCCGCGCCATCTGGTGGTTTCCTGTAATTTGCATATTCTTCTTCAAGATGTGTGTGATAATTCTACAGGTGAAATTTTTATTTTAGAGTTCAATTTCTGTGTGATTCTGAATTATCCTTAACTTATGGACATGAGTGTATAATGATGCATAACAGGTAAAAAAAAACAAATAAGTGAACTAATTTAGTATGCAGCAAAGACAAAAGGGGAAAAATGTATAAATAAGTATAAGTATAACTGTATGTAAAACTACAATTTTAAAGCAAGGATATTCTTTACAAAGGATGATTGATGCACTTCTTTCTGGTAAAACTTACACCAAAGTTTTCGTCATCTCAATTGTAAGTCCCTTAATTTACATAAAAAAATTTTCAAAAAAGAGTAAATATATCGCAATAAGAAAAAAAATAATCATCACTAATCCATGAAGCATTAGAGAATTAGAAACCAAAGTAAATATAATGATACATAAAAGGTAAACAACATAAGCAAGAGAAATATTTTACTATGCAGGAAAGGCAAAAAAAAAAAAAAAAAAAAAAAGTCATAAATAAGTAAAAAATACAAAACTACAATATTTAAATTAAGGATGTTCTTTACAAAAGTTGATTGTTACTGTTCTTTCTGGCAATACTCAAACCAACGTTTTCGGTCATCTCAATTGTAAGTGCGTGAGTTTACATAAAAATTCTTTAAAAAATAATAAAAAAATTGCAACAAAAATAAATAAATTAACAGCACTATTCCATGGATGAAATAATTTAGTATGCAGCAACGACAGAAAGGTAAAACAATATATAAAAATAAGTAAAGAAATATAAAACTACAATATTTAAAACAAAGATATTCTTTACAAACGGTGATTTTTACACCCCTTTTTGGTAATACTTAAACCAATGCTTTCAATTGTAAGTACATGAATCATTACAAAAATATTAAAAATATCGCAACAGGAAAAAAAATAAACATCATTATTCCATGAAGCATGAGTACTTTTAGATCCGATTCAAGTCCTGGCGGTGATATGGATTTTTTTGTTAGTGGTTCGTAATCCACGTTAATTTGTAGGCCCCGTCTAATTAACCCAAAGTGTACACAAAAAGGCCGTAGAGCGACAAAACAAAACAAACAAACCTTTCAGATTCAGCCAACAATATTCCATTCCTTCAGGGGTACGCAAGATATGCCTCAACTACAGTCAAGTTATTTTTCACATGAATTCGAGTTCACAAGTTCTACTGATGGCCAAAGATAATATTTAAAACGAACTAACTACTGAAGACTAAGAACTCTATCCAGATAAAATAAGGAACAATTTTATTTTAAATGTAATACATGAAACTTTTAATAGTATCGTGATAGTTGTTTATTTACGGCCATCAGTATAATTGAAAATATAAATAACAATGCGATTCTACCAATAAATAAATGAAATAAATAGAAAATAAATAAATGGAAAAATGCAAACCAATAAGGGTAAACTTAAAAGCAAAAATGTTACGAATAAATCTGCTATGTTGTTTGTTTTTTTTTTTTAAATTTTTAATGGTATTCTTATTTTCATTATTTATTTCATTCAGTTATGAAAAATTATCCTTTTTGTCCTACTTGGTAGACAGCAACATCCAGACCAAGTCCAAATTCGTGTGGTCTCATAGTAGGAGGGAAAAGAGGATCCAGTTTCTATTGTGATGGAGCATCCGTAGGTAGAAATCTGACATGGTTCAGTGTCGCTGAAGTAGGAGGGCAGTGCTTTACGGGAGGACATTTAGGGGTACCAACCTTACATTTGGGTATCATATGGGAGAAAACACGGAAAATCCCTCAAGCTAGTCCGACTAATGAAACAAGATGCTGAACATCATAAACGCCATCGAGTTCTCTCGATTTTTGAAATAGTGTTTACAACAAACCCACCAGTTGATTGAACCTCCGCAATAACGCTCCGCACGTTGCCCCTGAGACCCGAGTTTTCTTCAATGCATTACGCAAATGCGGGCTAATTTGCTTCAAAATTCCTCCCGAAAGGTACTACGATCCTTCTTCAGCGCAAGTATCCAAGTCAGACTTCTACCTACGGATACTCCATCACTGTAGAAACTGCTTCATCCCCTCCATCCATTACTCATGGGATGCGTTCCGCAGTGTAGAACACTGAGAATTAATCAAAACAATAATGAACTGCCCACCGAAGGGCGGTGAGGGAAGGACAATGCCTTACGGGAGTATTTTAAGGGATTACTGGCTCGTATTTGCATGTCGTATGGGATGAAACCCTGAAAACTCTCACCTGACAACCTGACTATCGATGCGAGATGTTTTTCATACCAAATTCAACATCAAGTCTCCTCATTCCTGAAAGTGGCTACAACGATACGATAAGTTATTATAAGATCAACCCTCCTTCACTCTATTTGCTCACGTTTCCACTGGGCCACTAATCGGTCTTTGAAGGTGTTACCGAAGAAAACAGCGCATGCCAGGGATTATGAATAGGCGGAACTTTGAAGCTCCTTGTTTCAGTTTATTGGTGAGGAATGTTCCAAATATCAGCTGTCTGGCTCATCGCCAGAATCACTTTTCGGTTCGCCAAATGCCACTCTCTTAGTGAAAACCAAAAAAAAAATACTTTCTCCATTCTTTTAGAATGGCCCTCATACATAAAAACCAATGTATAACTCAAACATCGATGTTATATTCAATTCTATATTTAATTATTCAAATTCTTGTGACAGGGATCGTGTATTTTGAATAACAAATCGAATCAACTTAAGCAGCAAAAGGAGTTAACAAAGTTTTAGCAGAGAATGGTTAGTCAGAAAAATTTCCTAAATATGTTTCCTGTGGTTCATTCCTCTGTTCTGCATTCATATTCGTATTTAAAAATTATATACAGCCTTATTCAATTAAATTCATTATCTGTCTGACGTTGTGCAAGCCATTCAACTTAAATTTTACTCAAATACTAGAACACTCAAATTTGTAGTAAACTGTCACAAACTATGCATCTTGAAATCAATTTGAATTCTGAACAAATAAACCACGCTAAACACCACAATTGCCATCGAGTCTTCTTGTTCCTGAAAGTGACTGCAATGATATGAACCAGCGAATCCGAAACTCAACCCTCCTCCATTTTCCGCAATTGGGGTAATCATAATCTCTTATGTAAACTGCTTCGGTAAAGAAACTTGCTTTCCACAATTGTTCAATTGTCAAAGATCAGTGCGAATCCACCAGAGTAACCACACTGACTAATAGAGGCGACAGAGTTACCTTCATTTCTTCGGCGTAATTTTAAATACCTTGAGATCAAAGCGTTTTATGGTTAAACATACATTACACTCACTCTATACTAAACATTAGTGATTTTCTGCATAGGAAGTCTAAAAATGACAACATTCACCCTCTTATATATTCTCCCCTTGACTAATAATTGCTAATAATAAATAGTTTAATGTTATTATGCCAAATTCGGATATGACGGAGTACAACTTTAATACTTATAATATAAATTTAAATAAAAGACATTTAAATACATATAATATATTGTGTCTAATCCTCAGTATCATGCAATGGGGCATGAACATTCCATGAATAGTCTACTCATGAACGCAGGGAAAATGGCAACTTCTGTTGTGATAAAACACTCGTAAGTATAAATCTCTACAAGGAAGTGCCTTCCGGGAGTTCTTTTAGGGGGAACTACCCCGCATTTGTTATCGTAGGAGAGGTATCTCCTACTCACACCAGTTTGTCCGACTTACGAGGCAAGATGCTGAACATCACAAACGCCATTAAACCTCCTCGTTTTTTTTTTTAAACAATGAGCCATGAGTCGGGATACATATAATGTATAAATACATAAATAAAAACACTTGTTTAGATGAAAAATATTTTACAAATTTTCCATTGATTCCAATGTTAGCGCTCTATAATTTTCCATTCTTTAAAATATTTTGCAATTATTTGGAAAACGATCCATCTAGATTACAAAATTCTAAAATGTTTCTTTTTTTCATTCTCATGACAAAGTTAACAATTGAAAAAATGAATAAATAAAAGAAATAACGAAAAATCCTTACAAGTTTATCGATTAAATTTAATATCGATTACATATTCTAAGTATTTTTTTTTTTTTAAAAAAGAAAACGAATCTGAAAGAAATTAATATACATATATTGATAAAAAAGAAGAAATAAATAGAAAAGTAGGAGTAATTGAAAATATGAAAACATGAATGCTGTTTGTGAATTAAAACTTTTTTTTTAATGGTTAAGTAATTTTATAATAAATAATTTGATGCTGTGCTCCGTCTGTTTTTCTTTTGGCAGTGACTTCTAAATACTGGTCCTCATTCGGTATTGTAACTCGGGGGCGACCTGTGCTGTAACATCTACTCACATTACCATCATCTTGGAATAGTTGCCAAAGACTGGAGATGACACTCTGGGCGATTGCAAGTTCCTCGGATACTTCCAGCTGGGTACGTCCACATTCCAGTCGTTCGATAATTCTACCACGTAAAAAATCATCCAAAAATGCTTCCTTTGTGCCATAACTATGCGGTTATTGCACTGAAAGGCTTTTTAAAGCGCTTGTGAACAATTTTACTTCTTTGCCACCACTCATATATACCCCTCTCTTACACTCTCGTCATTGTGACGTACTATCCGCGCCATCTGGTGGTTTCCTGTAATTTGCATATTCTTCTTCAAGATGTGTGTGATAATTCTACAGGTGAAATTTTTATTTTAGAGTTCAATTTCTGTGTGATTCTGAATTATCCTTAATTTATGGACATGAGTGTATCTACATTTATGAGATGTAGGGATTCATATTTTTTATTATTAATTGTTGTTATTTATATTATGCATAGATTATATTTGAGTAATGCTATCAGAAATTCCCTTGTATTAATATAATTTGTATGACGTATTTTTAATTATTTAATTTGTAAATATTAATAAATATATTTTATTTATTTTAAACTGTTTTTGATTTATTTGTGTATGTGTTTCCTTATCTAATCTATATAAGTACCTGAAGGTGTTCGAACCTGTAGGTTTATTTTGTGGTATGGGTTATTGAGCATTTCTAAGTATATTTCTTAAATGCATTATTGTCAAATTCTTAGTGTTTAATGTGTGTATTGGGTCTTTCCAGATTTCAGTTTTTGTATATTTAAGTGTTTAAAGTTGTTTAACAACACCACAATAGTATTCTGCATATGGAAGCCTGCTACAATTCAACCCCATAATGTGCCAGCACAATTTGGAATTCGGTTAGGATGGCATATAATAAGATGAGAAAACAACAAAAAATAAGATGGCATTAATAGATCAAATCTTATTTTATTCCCCTTCCAATTCAATGTGAAATCTTTCAGTAGAGAATTAACGTTTCTGTCTTTGGTATTGCAATATGAGCTTTCGGTTCTACTGCACTTGAATCGAACATAACACACCTTGAAAACCCACAGCTTTATCCATTAGGCAGGTGATCAAAATAACTGAATGTTGAGTGATTGTTAATGTTGTTAAAGAATTTTCTTTTAATTTTGACAGTCTACTTCTGTAAAAACCTTTCGTCCGTGTTCAAGAACAGTTTCAGATGCTCAACTACAAAAGGATAAAAAGAATCTTTTTTAATATTTAAAGGGAATTTCCCATTCCGTTTGTTAAAATAATGAGAATAGTATGTACTAGAATTTCGCTGTCTTCTACAGGATATTTCATCGATGACTAAACAACATCAGATTTTCTACTAGAGTGATAAAAAAAATTAACAAAACTGTAGAGGTGAAGAAAACCTCAAATTTGTCATTTTTTGTTAAGCTAATTAACATTATTTTAAGAAATTTTAGCTGTTTTCTTTCGTAAAAAACTTTTTCCTTTATGTCGAAAGCATTTTCAGACTATCTATTATAGAATGATACAGGAACAATTAACCAAATTTTAAGTTTTTTTTTTTAAATTTAAAATTTTTTATTGAAATTTGGTATTTTTAATTAAAACATTAAACATATTGAAGTAAATTTTGAGTGAATATAATCCAAAAACAGACATCCTATCTTTTTTTTTTACCAATCAGAAGTTTTTGCCACTCTATTTGACTATCATTATTTATTATTTAAAATTTTCAGAAAACCTCTTCATTGAATGATTATTATATTAAAATTCATTGAACAATGGCAATGAGTTCACACTATTCCGGAAATCAACACACACAAATTTAATACATAACGATATAATTTCTTTTTTAAAAAATTATTTTTTTTAATCACAATGATCGCAATTTTTCAAATATGCATATATTTTTTTCTTGCTGATTTATATAGGGTTAACGTTTGGTAAGTACTTATTTGATATTTGTAATTGCCTCATTTTTATATTTTATTCGCATTTATAAATTTGAAATTTAAGAAATGTTAATTCCTGTATCACGTGTAAAATTTTAAGATTTACGTCTGATTCTCATCAGCCTAAAATAGAGCGAAGTATACTTGAAAATAGTTAAGAGGGCATTACCTATGTAAAAATTCAGTCTCCATACATATTTATGAATGATATTTTCTGTTTTTATTCAGAAAGAATTTTACAGATTAATAACATTTAAATTGAGTAGTATCCTTGCATACTTATGGGAAAAAATGTCAGCAGAGTACATGTATTGTCATAATTTTGTTCAAATCTTTACAAAAAATACCCATTAGAGGATTTACTACAGGATCTCTTTGAACTAGTAATCTCTATAAGAGCAAACCGTCATCATGAGAAGCCGGTCATCATGAAATTAGATGTGCAGATTCTTCATGCATCGACGCGGCAGCCAGGGATTTTTTTTTTTTTTTTTTTTTAGCTAACTCGCTGTGTATCTTTCGGAGGCAAACATCTCCTGTGTGTAGCGGTCCGGTCCACCGTTCCCTCACCGCAGTGAAATTCAATATCCCTCAGTCGCTAATCGAACAGTCAGGGCCCACTTTCTTTTGGTTTGCCGCGTTTTTTTTTTTTTTTTTTTTTTTCTGCCTGCTCCGGAGAACACCTCTCTCATTATCTCTCTTTACTCTGATGATCTTTGATGTCTCCAACATCCATTTTTATTTCTTTCCAGACCACACACCGTTCACTCATTATTCGCTGGATTTTTTTAGAAATCCGCCCCTGGTCCTATAGACTTTTCATTGATGGGAGTTTTTGCCGACACTAAATCAGGACGAACAGGCCGACAATCCTTTTTGTACAGTTTTTGCAAAACGCGCCATCATCAACATATCTACCGCCCAAGGAATCTGTTTCCGTTCGGCAAAGACACCCCATGCATAAATACTTGAGACCAGATAACTACGTCTTAGCTGTCTTGATAAATTCTTGCTCTTGACCATGCCCGCAATTGAAACACCGCACATGGATATCACTTTCAGTTGGCAAAATGACCTTGCGCTTCCTCCGAAAACTGTTCATCCCTTTGAACAGATCGCATACCCATCCGGTAAGAGCTAGCGATTATCAAACTACCCCTTCCAAGGGACGTGCATAAAATATACCATAAATATAACACATGAATTATATAATAAATATTGGAAATTATTTATAAATACCTTATTGCCCACATTGACACGATATATACCTATATTGACACAACAACTAACTGTAAAACTCTGCCCTAATTTGTATGTATAATGTATAAGAATAAATGGTCGTGTAAAAATGCAAAATTTAAGATTAGTATAAAAGTTAAACTTAACTATAAAAATATTTTTCATAAAAATATATTTTAAAAAAAATAATCTAATGTATAAACTTAAATTAGTGTTAATGAACAAACATAATTATGATAGATATTATGTAAAGCTTTGTCCAACAATTAAACCTTGGGCAATTTTTAAAGTTAAGAAAACTCACGTGTTCCATCTAAAATATTATTAGTTTAACGAAAGTTGTTAATCAAATTAAATAATTAAGTAATACATTTATATCTGAACTGACAAAGATTTAATTATTTTTTAAAGATTTCAAACAGAATTTACTTAAATTACTGAACCAAATGAAAAATTTCAATAAATGGAAAAAGAGATATCTGTATAACGAGAAAGTGTAGTTTTATTTAGATGAACTAAAATCTCCATTGATTTCATTATTTGTACATGTTTTTATATGAAAAGAATTTTAAAAGAAATATAATAATAATAATATATAATATATATTATAATTATATATTATAATAATAATATATAATAATAATAATTATATTTCATAAAAAGTCTTAATGAATTAAGGGAATTTAGATGTTTATAATGGGTTTCATTCTTAAAGATATGGAACAAATGGTTTGAACAGCTGGATTGCAGAAATTTATTGTAAGCCAGTAGATTAAAATGTTATAGATTAATAAAGATTAAAAAAATACATTACATTAAAGTAGAATAATAAATTATTATAGATTAAAGTAGATTAATAAATTATTATACATTAAAATCACATGCTTGCTGATACTTAGTTTATTTAAAACTTTAAAAATATTGATGACTGTACTTATAGTATACGTTGAAAATTATGATGTGAAGTAAGTCAGGCTCTCTGATTCTTGAGGAACCAAAAGTTAAGTGGATGAAACAATTTGGGATTTTAGTACATGTGCTTCGAAAGCAAAAGCATGCTCAGAGAAATTATCATTTTTACCTGGCTCAAATTTAATTTATGTGGCCATTGATAAAATTAAAAGATTACAGCATCTTTCGATTAAGAGAAAAGCTAAATACCTTGACAAAGAATTGCAAATGTGCCCTTCGAAAAATGATTTAATGCTTTTATCTATGGTTATTCAAAGCAATTAACGACAAAGCGTTTTCCTAATAGTAAATCTGGGTAAGTGTTGAAATCCCGTTATCGTACCATAAAAGTTTCAACTGCTTGAAGTTGCGACAAACTTTTTATTTTGTTCTTCCTCTCGATGCATAAGAGCTGTGTCTTTCAGTAAGTTTCTCTTCGCTCCTTGCATAAAATTTAAAATTTTATTAATTTATTATACTTTGTAAAATTTTATTAATTTATTATAATTTATAAAATTTTATTTATTTATAATTTATTTTATTTTTAAAAAATTATTAAATTTAAAAAGGAATTAATTATTTATCTGCATCTTCCAAGCTATTTTAATACATATTAAGAGATTCGTTTTAATTTAAATACCCATTACTATTAACTAGACATTGCTTATTTGATTTATCGTAAAAAATACTTTATTTACAAATAGCACAATAATTGTGCATTAAACAATAGACTAAACCACCAGTTATCTTGCTGAAAACATTGGGGATTTTGGCAATAAACTTGATCATTTTGATGGTGTTTGCTGACAGTTTGCGATTATTTTGATATGTAGTATTTCAATTCAACTTTCAAATATTTATCTTTGGCAACCCAACTCGTCACATAATGGCAACGTGTTCAGAGGCTGCAGGAGGGTTGAGGTTCGAATCAGCTGGCGGCCGCTTCAGACACGAGGAGACACCATGGAAAATTTTTTTAAGGGTGTACGGCATCTGGAATCAATAGTTTCCAATATTTTTCGGGTTTTCCCATGCGACACACGAGGGAGGGTAGTTACCCCTTTATGTCCTCCCCTGAATACCAGACTGTTGTTCGTGACACACATGAGGATCACTGATGTTCTACCCCCCCCATTTCTAGCTGGTAGGGGTACATTGGTACAGAGTGAGGTGAGGAAAAAAATTATTGACCAATACAAAAATATTTTACACTTTAAAAAGATGTTTGTTTAGAAAATCTTCGTTAAAACAGAATTTATCTCAATTTTTTTGTTTTTTTTTTTTTTTTTGGAAAATTTTAAACTTTAATGTACACGAATGCCAGATCAAACTATTCCTGATGGATAAAATAAAAATACAGTTACTTTTTCAATTTTCAACGTTGCAAAATATTTTATTAGATTTCAATTTAACTAACATTAAAAACGCCATTATCAACCTCGACAAATTCGTAAATTTAAGCAGAAATAATCAATTTTAGTTTTGTTTGAAAAGATGAAGGTTATTAATTAAAAACTACTATGTAAGATGCAGAATTTTATGTGAAAAATCTGAAGAATTTTTATGTTTATTAGCCTTTATTTTATAAATCAGTGACTGGTATCAAATCAATTGATTTAGGCAAAATTCAAAAATTGCAATTAAACACTTATAAATATTGAAAATATTCGCAAATGTTGCATCACAAATAACAATCGTGTGAAAGGCAAGTTGTCGATAGTTCATCCACAACAAACAAAGGATATAGAATTGAAATGATTCGCTTTTCTCAAATTAATCAGAGAATTTCAACCAAAGTAAAATACAAATCCCTTCCAATTAACTTCTTTGTTTCTGTATCCCCAGTCTCTTTTCAATACAAACATTTGATGTAGTCATTTCACCCTTAAATGTGATCCTGCAATACTAAAGGTGTTCGACCATCCATGTAAATGCAAAAATAAAGGGGTAGGGTGTAGGGTAAATAAGATATGCATTGAGATAAAAGCCAGACGAAACATTTAAAAAGAAAAATCTTAATAAAGCAGCAGTGCTGTTTAAAAGAATTTTCCGTTTTTTCTTTACTGTTTTTGGATATTAGGATTTAAGCCTTGCATTTGTGATAAGAAACATTCTCAGAATTTTAATATGAATTTGGGAAAATAATGCATTGAAATTTAATTGAACACTAAAATAATTGAATATTATATAAGTAATGAATCATTTTATTCAGAAAATGATTCAGAAACTAAAATAAACATCTTTACGGGAGAGAAGAGTATTTCTGCATTTAAGTTTTCTTAACGTTTCCGTGAGAAGAATTAATTATTCCATATTATTTTTATATTTAGAAAAATAAAAATAATTTGTAACGCAGAAATACATTACTAAAAAAAATTATATATATATATATATATAGTACATATATTAAATTTAAAATTTTTGTGTAAATGATTCTAAATTTTTTGCTTTTCAACATGCAGTTTTTAAAAATTGAAACCAAAAATTTTCCATAAATATCTAGAAAGTTGTAAAAACTGTAATGTTTCTAAAACCGAGCAAGATCTAAAACTCTTATTCCGCATATTGGCAATAGTTTTCCAAAGAATGTTCAAACTTTTATCTCCTTTGGGCTCACTTAAAGAAAAAAAAAAAAACTCTTAAGGGCTATATTTAAAGAAAAGTTTGTATTTGGTAGTACATAAAATATAATATTTGCTGAAGAAAATAGTAGATAATTAATGTATAATTTAATATAATTCCAGTGTTACAAAAACAAACATAAGTAGTTGAAAGATTAAAAGCTGCTCCTGCAAAATAATTTCCATTTCTTTTCTAAAATTTCATATATAGCATTTATATGGATGTCTCTATGACGTTTCCATGGGTGTGTGAAGATATATGGCACATTGCCATTGTATGTCTGACAATTATAAGGGCAAAACTTAGTTGATGAGATACATATAACTTAATGATTTTAACTTAAAAATTCAGGGAAATTTATTTTACCAGAATAGTATTTTGGTCAAATCCACAAAAAGTTTGATGTCAAGCTCTTAACTCATAACATACTAATGTTTTAGAAGTTTCAAACTCAGCAAACAAAACGATATTCAGGACAATTGCGAATTAACCTTTTTTTTTACTTTATAATATCATAATCATATATCATAATATTATATTTCAAATCAATGGTGAATTATTTCTCCATACTAATTTAAAGACACTTTTGTGAAATTGATCAATGATTATAAGTTGATTTGAATATTTAATCAAATGTACCCATGTCAGTTATTGACATTTTATTAGATCCTCCAAAACCCATGCCATAAATAATGTACATAAATAAAAGAAATCTCAGAGTTACAAATTATTATTAATAAATAATTTTGGAAAAACAATAAAATTTTTTACTAGTCTCCTTAAATCAGAATTTTCTCTGATAGGCCATTGATTATAAGCATTTAGATCAGCTATTTTGGCTATTTTCAGAAAAATCTTAAATTTAAAAATAATATTTCTATCTAATACAAGAATATTTTCTTTGCATGAGTATTGTCTTTCTTCATATTGTTTTTGTGTTTATTTATTAAATTTTTTAATACTAGGTATCATTTTTAATCCTATTAAGAGATTGATATTTACTACATATTCTTTGTTTTTTTTTGATCAAATAAACACACACAAAAAATCTACAATTTTTAAAACGGTAATTCTGTTAAATAATATATTTTACTTGATTAAATGATGGTATGTCAGCTATAATAAATTATTTATTAATATTTTAATACTAGGTAACATTTTTTAATCTTATTAAGTGATTGATATTTACTACATATTCTTTGATTTTTTTCTAGATCAAATAAAAACACACACAAAATCTACAATTTTTAAAACGGTAATTCTGTTAAATAATATATTTTACTTGATTAGATGATGGTATGTCAGCTATAATAAATTATAATTTATTTCAGAAATTTATATATAATAGATAGAATGTACGCTTTTGTGTGCTTTCAAATAATGTTTTTTTTTTTTTAGAATAGTTAATTGTCTTTTATTTTCAGTTAGTTAAAAGGAATTTCCATGTTTTATATCAAACAAAATAATGAAGCTTTATTATACTTTTTTACTATAAAAAAAATGACTATTATTTATGGTATTCTTGATCCAGTTTAATTTTTAGATATATAATAAGATGATTTTAACATATACTGCGTTCCGTAACTATAAAGGTAAAAGTCGAGATCTTGGATTGATTGGAATTTTTTAAACTCCTTTCTATAAGTCATATTTGTTTTAAATCAACTTTAGATTCTTTGGATTTTATAAGACATTTATATCTCTATCCACTATTCATTTAAAGGACACTTTGGTATTTAAATGTTCAATGCTAAGCAAGCTGAAACTAATTTCATGTTTTCATACACCACCAGCTCTCTGGAGAGGCCTATACTCCACACTCGTAGTGCACTACGAGCGCACCACTAAACAACTAGCCAGCTACGTCCCGATCTCGTAAAGTGCCTAACAAATAAAGCAGAGACGCCGGACCCCTTCCATGACACGTCCTTGTTATCTCTCAGTGGAGAACCCCCCACCCCCATAAATCAAATCTGGTGACTTGGTCCGGGCGAACTTATTGCAACCCCTTTCCCCTCCCGAAAGACAACATACAAATCCGTTATGCGTAACCCACATGTAGTGCACGTCCCTCAGGGGGAGAGACTGTATACATACAGTAGGTAGAATGTCACATAGATGCTTACTTTAATAGTATAATAATAGGGTCGAAAAGGAAAAAATAAATATGCTTTATGAATGTTAATAATGGTTTGAATGAAAATAATTCTTACAAATTCCAAACACATTTAAAAAAAATCTCAAAATAGGTAGAAATGTAAGTCTGAAATATAAATATAGTAATTCAATATGTCTGGTATTTGAAATTTTAGCTGGTAACAGAAATATCAATCATATCAATGTGCAATTTGATAAAATGGGGAGAATTACTTTTCATTTTCAAAACATGTACCGATTTCAAATACAAAGCAAAATTGCTTTTATTAAATTTAATTCAGTTTGAAACCTTTATCTAACTCTTTTTATTGATGCGGAAAAAATAAAATCTTTCGGGAAAGAAATATGTTACCAATTTATAGCTTGTTTATTGATTTCATTTTTTGGAGGTGGCATTATCAATTTGTAGTTTTTTTTTTTTTTTTTTTTTTTGTCTTTTTATGTACAGTTTTGAAAAGAACATTCTCTTAAAACAAGCATTATGAAATAGATTCGATTTTTTTCTTTTTGTTAATGATGGTTAAATATTTTTTAAATCATTAATTAAAAATTCGATCAAGACGCATTTGTTATTTTCTGTAGATTATTAATATTACACTTTAACGTAAAGACTTTTTCAATTGATTAAATGAAGGAGAAAAAAAAAAAAAAGGGTTATTATACAATTTTTCAACATTTTTTTTTTAATCGTTTCTTGCAACTAATTTTTACAATGTATATACTAAAGAAGACAATATTTTTAAAACATTTTAAAGAGATATCATACGAGAGAATTTCTAAAAAAATAAATAAATGCACAAAAATAAAACCCGATGTGCATTTCAGGAAAAGTATCACATAATATTTGTTCCAAAGTAAAATAAGAAAAGTTTTTTTTTTTTTTTTTTAGGTTTTTAACTGAAAATAAAATCATTATCAAATGTAGTTTTATTAATAATAAAAATTAGCATTTTATTTTAACCAAATAAATTTTTCACTACAAAAAATTATTCCTTTTCTCAAAAGTTCAAATTTGTTTTTAATTAGCTTGGAATTTTATTTTAAAGAATACTCATTTAAAATTTTTATTCTTTTGAAAATGTTTTAATAAACATTTAGGACAAAAATCTCAAAATTATACATAAAAGAATCTCCTCAAATGCATGGTTAAAAAATTTTTTTATTATTATTTAAATGAGAAATTAAATATTTGTTTTTAAATGTCTAGAATTTTTTAAATAAAACAATTATTGAATTTTAAATAAAAGCCACAAGATTTTATTATGCCTTGAATCAAAGATTGTAGTCCTGCGTTTGATTACATTTTTTTCTGTAAGCAATATAAAAAAATTCATCATTCGCACATTGTCTTAAATTTTTTATTACAGAAACATTTTTAATAAACATTTATGATAAAATCTCAAAACTATATAAAAAATCCCCACAAATTCCTGTTAAAACTTTTTTTTTATTACTTTAAATGATAAATTAAATGTTTATTTTTAAATGTATATATTTATAAAATAAAAAACTCTTATTGAATTTAAAAGTGCAAAAGAATATATTATAAGTCTAATCAAATATTGTATTCTTGTATTTGTGTACAATTTTTTTTCTCTAAGCAATCTAACAAAAAAAGCGTACATTTTTACATACAAAGGGACAAGTAAAAACACTCCTTTACAGTATTCATTTGAATGACGGACTTTTTTTAAAATTTTAATTGATTAAAAAATCCTGCACCGCCTTCCAAGAACTCTTAAGAACGTTTGAACTTTTTCATTCTAAACATCAAAAGAAACGAGTTTAAGGGGTGCATCTCAAACGGTACTTCATAATGAATGCCGATTCGAAAGTACAAGAAACATACTTCTTATATCAATAAAAAGATCGTGTTATGTTTTCATTATTTATCTTGTCTCTTTCATTGAATTCCGACCAACAAGCAATTCGCTTTGAAGGGCAAAGTTCTTCGAAGTCCCTGATGCCATCCCACGACAAATATTTAACTCGGACGCGGGTCCCCCACCCCCAATCCTTTGAAGTTCACCGCGAAATCCGAGAGGTGTGCGTATGCAAACAGATTTTTCAAATAACTAGTTAACATGCAAGCTTTGCAGATCTCTTTTCAAAAGAATTTCGCAGAGTTCTTTGATCGTCAAAGAACATTCATCGGATCGACGGCCATTTGAAAACAATTGGAGTCAAAGACTCACCCACACTCTGCAAATTAAAACAATTTGATTTAGATTTCTGAACCGATTATAAGTACAAAGATACTACGACTATTAATACAAATGAGATCATAATTTGCTGCAAAAATAAAATTGCTAAAATTTACAAAAGTGAACGTTTTTGAAAAATAATGATCTCAAATCACTCAGATGATGTTATATTGTTTAAAAAAAAAAAACAAATTTATTTTAAATAGCATTAGAAGTCAATATTTTTATGTAGGCATATTAATTTCAAATTGTTTGAATACAAACATAATATAAAAATAGCTAATATATAATTAAACATTAAACAATTTAGAATTACATAAATAGTAGATAATTAAAATAAATAAGGCATAATAAAATTAAACAATTCATAATTAAACATAAAAATTGCTTAAAATTAAAAATTCATTACAGTAAAATTCTATTTCCACCCTTAGAAAATTTTATTATAGTTCCAATCCTAATTTCGTACAGTAAATAGGTTATATAAAAGAACACCATTTTTTTTTAATATTCCAAAGTTTTTCCATAATTAATCATCATATCATATTGCCAAAATTATGATATGATGATTAATTATGATATGATATATGATAAAATTAAATAATATAAAATTAAACACAAAATTCTTAAAATTCAAAATTCATTGAAGTAAAATCTTATTTCCACTCTTAGAAAATTTTTATTACAACTTTAATCCTAATTTTAGACGGTAAATAAGTTATATATAAGAACACCACTGTTTTATATTACCAAAAACCTTTTGTAAAATTTTATATCTTCGGAGTAAAAATGCAATGAATGTAAATCTATGAGCCAATCATCTGCTCATTTAATCTACCGTGAGTGTAAAAAGTACTCATGGAGTGTCGATTTATAATGGGAAACACGTTTTTTATTAATTTATAGAGGAAGTGTTTTAAGGAAACAATAATCAAACATTTGAAAACGATTTGAACTTGTATTTTTAAACTTGTTATCAAGATATTTATACATTGTTATTGAAAATAAACACACCCTAAAACGAATGAAATTTGAAGATAACAGAAGTATTTATAACCATGAAAATTAAAATTCATTGTCATGATTTATAATTATTTTTAAAAAGACAGTTTGAAGTCTGTTTTAATTAGTTTCCAATAAATATGCTGAAATAAAAATTAAATAATATTTGTGTCTTTTGATTGATCTGGTTTGGTTTGTCACTCTACTGTCATCTTCTGCACACTTTAGACCGTTCCTACTGTTTAAAGTGGATTTCGAAACCACTACAAACATCCATAACATCCATTGTCGGACGAAATTATTTCATGACCGGGAAAATCATAAGCCGCACTTAGCTTTTTGCACAAAACTGCATTGGACAAAAAAGTCAACGAAATTCAAAGTCAAAGAAAAAAAAAGTCAAATTGGGCGAAAAGTCATTTCGGTTGAGAGTTAGTTAGGCATTTTTTGGACCTAATGGTTCGAGAAAACAAAATGCAGAATTCAATAATGAATTCTCAAAAACAATTTTCGCCTTACTTTTTTTTTGAAAGACTTAATGTTTTTCCATGATTACAATAAAAAAAACACTGTAAATATTTCAGCGATTATACTTTTAAGAAATTGTGAAGGCTTTTAATAAAAAAATAAATATAATGTAATAATTTTACAATAATTAATAAAATAGAGTAACAATACACTTGGACACAGTCTAATAATGGAAAGGAATAGCATGGACATATCCTAGAAACCTGATAAACTGCAACCAATTTGTAAAATATAGAATGAAGACCTCAGTTTTTTGTATAATCTTTCCCCTACCACTTAATTAACACTCTATCCATAAAAAAAAAATAACAAATTGTTAACTAGCAGCCTTAGACTTAACCCCATTAGTATTTTTGTGTGAAAATATTATGTTTTGCACAATTTTAAAAATATTAAATATAATTTTTCTAATGTCTCTTTGCATTTCTTTCCATCTTAAAAAGGAAAGAAATATTTTCCCCTTACCATCAGAATTCAAACGTTCGTTCTATTTTTGATGCATATATTTATTTTCTGAGAATGTTGTTTGTAATTTCTCATTTCCATTTCTTTGAAACGACGAGGCAGCAAACGTCTCTGCATCAAAAATATTTAAAAAAAAAAGAATGCCAAAAAAGCTGTTTATTCATTGGAAAATAAACTTTTCGTCTCTTTTCAAAAGATCGCGTCAAGAAATAAATTTAAAATGTTCACTTAATACAAACATTCTATTTTATTTAGGGAACATGTTGATATGTACCGCCGTACTTCTCTCTTCATCTTGCTTTTTTACGCTTGTTTGCGTTTGAGTGTGATTTTTTTTAACTTTTTGAAAATTAGTTCCACAGATGCACTTCTTTAATGCAAAAAAAAACATATGAAAGCCTTTCAATTTTTTTTTTTTACATCTGCTATTTTATTTTTTAATTTTCGCTTAGGTGTGGAGGGGAGTTTCCATTTGCAAATTCAAAGGAGAGAACTAGAGAAGTGGGAGTGTTGAAAAGCTCTTACTCCTATCTGCCAATGACGGCTGTGATAGAAATCAGAAATCTAATTATTCTCCACTTGAGTAATCAGATCCCCGCTTATAACACTTTGAAGTAGCTCCAATGCTCCAAACACCTTTATACAGCTCAATGTTCAGCTACGCAAGTTGTCATGCGTATGGTATTTTGTAGATGCAATAGCAAAAGCATTTTTATAAAGAAATTTCAATCTATTTCAGGGCACTCAAAAATTATTTTTTTAAAAATATTTTTATTCGAGATAGAAAATTGGAGTTTTCAAGTATTCAGTTATAAAGGATTTCATTTTCTAAATATTGATTAAAATAAGATTTTTATGAAAAGATTTCAGGGTGGAAACGAAACGTAAGCAATTAAATTGAAGAGGGATCTCATTTAAAACTTTTAAATCGGAGTTCCCCACAAATTCAAATCTCATCAATAAGATCTCTCAGACACTTATAGTCGTTCTATTGTGATTTTAAATCTCTGCGATTGATTTTTCGAATTCCACAGCTTATGTAGCAGCAAACACACACAGTATTGATTTTTAAAGTATGAATTTTTGTATGATATTCAGCTTTGTTTATCAGAATATTAAAGAATTTCAGGATAAATAAATTAAAGAGAGATATTTTTCACATTGTCCCAGTTCACATATATATGTACATTATATATATCAGTATATATCAAGATTAACATAAGAAATGATTAATTAAGGGCATATTTAGCTCAAGTCTCCAGCCTTAAGTAGTTGGAATAGATAGTTGTTAATTTCGTTAATGATTTTTTTAATAATTCTTTTAGCCATTTACTATTTTCAGAATACAATATACACCTTGTTCCTTCCTGAAAGACAATGGTCTACCATCATTGTCACCTGTTTGTGTATTATTCGTAAAGTACACAATTACTCAGCGAGGTCAAAAGGAATGTGAGTGAAAAAGTAAAGGAGAAATAGAAGGAAAAATAAAACATTTAATGATGCAGATCAAACTTAATTAATTAATTCTTTCATTGTTAATGTTCAACACTTGTCCAAATAATTTTTATTTGCTTAATTATTTTTTATCTCTCATTAATGTTATTTTTTTTCTAATTTTTATCTGTTATCTGTTTTAATTCTTGTACTCTTATTTATACTTATTAATTACGAAATTGTTTTGGTACAGATACAAAATAAGGAAAAGAAAGTTTTTCCACAAAATATGAGCCTTTCTCAAACGTAAAAAAAATCTCGTACGTAACGTATAGAGTTATGTTAGCAAGTATTCGTGATTTGAATATGTGGCAATAAGAATGTTAGAAATATAATACAGTAGAACCTCTTTAAGTCGAACATCCATAAGTGAAAACCTCCACAACTCGAAAAAAAAAAAATTTTTGTTCCCTTCCTTTCAAACCTCAAAACCTCCATTACTCGAAATTTCAACCCTCTATAAGTCGAAATAATGAGTCAATCCCACAATGCATTTTGGTATTTATTTTCCCTCCGTAACTCGGAAAACAAAATTGGACTTCTGTATCTCGAATATTAACAATGTTTGATTTTACAATCTTTTTTACAACTCGATCATTTGAAACTAATTACCTCTATAGCTCGAAGAAAATAAGTTGCCGACTTTTAAGGGATTTGCCGACAATGCACATCATTGTTTCTTAGAAAACAACGTATGAGTATATAGGAAATAGAATAACCAATTCTATGAAATAGCAACTCGGAAGAAAAAGAATTTTCTGCTCTTTATAGCTTAGATAATGCTATAGATAGAGAACGATCGAATTGTCTAAAGCATAAAAAATAAATAAATAATTAAATAATAATAGCTAGCTTTTTTAATAGATAAAATTTTTAACTTTAAGGTTGTTTCGGAATGATTTCGATTTCTTATTGCAGTACATAATATAACTTTTAAGTAGCAAATAAACATGTTTATTACCTCTGCAACTTGAATTTTTATTTATTTTACCTCTCTAACTCAAGTTAGAAAGAATCTAAACCTCTACAAGTCGAATATTTCCTTACAAAATCCCGCGTAAGTCGAAATCCGCCATAACTCGAATTATTTTGGCGTCTCCCTTGAAGTTCGACTTACAGAGGTTCTACTGTATAAAAATTATTTCCCCTGATCTGATTTATTTACCTATCCAATTGCACTAAAAAGAAGAGAAGTAGGAATATTTGAACTTGTTTGTTACAACTCTTGTGAATATTAATGTATAAATTATGGAGATAAGTAAACAGTGTTTTGTAGCAGGACGACCTTGGTAAAGCTGAATCTATTGAATCCAATCCAGCTATCCATGATCAGATCCAATCTATCCACCTCAAAACAAATGATCTTCATTTGAAAAAAGCAACTGATAGTTCCAATGGCATAAAAAAGGTCAAGTAGTTTTAAATAATTTTTTTAAAATAATGAATCTAAATAATTAATAATTCATCAATAAAATTTATTTTTTAAATGTTTTTTTTCTTGAAATATTTTCAAGAATGAATTAATTTAAACTTTTAAAGCAGCTTTAAAAATGAATGGAAAATTTTGATTATCTGGTAAGAGCAACTTTAGTATCAATAACAATATCATACCGTTTTCTGCGATAGTTGCTAAAGCTGTAAGCATATGGCATATTATACACTAAAAGTAATTTGAAACATATTTAA
This sequence comes from Caerostris extrusa, assembly GCA_021605095.1. NCBI lineage: Eukaryota > Metazoa > Arthropoda > Arachnida > Araneae > Araneidae > Caerostris > Caerostris extrusa. The sequence goes on along the minus strand of BPLR01019598.1, from coordinate 36,498 downwards.
TAAATCAAAAATAATTTACATAAATAATTAATCTGCTATGATAAAAAAGTATGCACATATAATATAATGAAAATTAAAGGGAAAAAAGGGAATTTTTACTCAAGAAATACCTTCCAGTTTCTCGATAACAAGTTATAAAAAAAAAAAAAAAATATTTAAGTCAATTCCTACTTTTTTTTTTACTATATTGCAGAAAAGTCCTTTACAAATAAAGTTGAAAATTTTGCTTTTACATCTGGCGCCCATCTATTATTAGATACATGCAACTTAAATCTAAAAATTTTAATTAATTAATTAAATTTAATGAATGAATTAATATTTGAAAAACTGTATTAACATCTAGTGTCATCCACTACAAGTTCAAAAAAAATGTGCTTGAACTTGAGTGGATGAATCAAAAGTATTTTATGAAGGATTGAAAATTTGAACAATATATATATAGGGAGAGTGGGAGCTAATAGAAGGAATTGAAAAAGAAAAAAAAAAAAAGATCAACATTAGATATCTCGCTCCACTCTAAATGAATACATAGATTAGAAATGAATTTGGTGCTTTTGACTTTTCAATTTAGAAGCTTCAAAGGAGTCATTTGAATACCGCTTTAACGTCATATTTGCTGTCACGGATGGCTGGCTACTTAGTACTTTACGGGTGTGATCCATACTGGATTGAGGTAATTTCACGCATTTGCAACAGGATCGCAAACTCTCTCTCTCTTTTTTTTGTCTTTTGCGAAGGCAATATTCCCTTAAAAAGGGAGGAAAGGAATAAGGTGGAATTCGAATCCATTAGTCCATATGCCACTCCTCCCTTTCACATGTGAAGTGCGGCATACAATACAAGGCTTTGATTCCCCATGTGATGAACGAGATTGGATACTGGTGATCCAAGTATTGACCTGTGATGATAAGAAATAACGAGCTCAAACGGCATTTTACTGCGCTTCTTTATTTAGTCATCCAATCAACGGCATTCGTGTCAATTGGACCGAACAGTTCAATTTCGAAGAAAAGGACACTTTTTTTCTAATATGTCGTAATGGAATTATAATATAAACGTTTTTTTTTTAAAGTGAAACACATAGTTAACTGGAACATAAAATTGCCTCACAAATAAGCTGAGCTTAATTTCTATAGAAACTCATTGAATTGTTCCTATACTCGTATGAATGCTCTCGTTTAAATGTAGAATTTGAGTAAAATTTATTGTCACTGGCTAAGTAAACACTTTCAGAATATCACTTATTTGATTTAAGTAAATTTTACTGAAAAAAATTTTCACTGCACTGTTATTGTCCTGAAAATTCACGATTCCAAAGTGTATGTTAACGACAGGGAGAGAGATCAATTAAAAAATGTATAATTAATAGAAATCAAACTTAAAGATTATGTTTACAACAAGTAATCATAATTTCACTATATTTAGCAAGCTGTTTAAAATATGTTTAATGCCCATTTTTACAAATATTTAAGAAGTAATGGAGAGATATGTAACGAAAATCAAGATCAAATAGATATTGTAGTATAATATTATTTTATAGAAATGAAAATTAGATAAACTACATAGTTTGAAAGGTAGACAAATAAAAAGTAATTTTCAATTTAATTTCAATTATTTTCTTTAATTATTTTATTTTATTAATTTTTTAGAATTTAATTATTTAATTGTATTAATTTATTTTGTTTCTTTGTTAATTTTAATTTTTGATTATTTTTGATTGTTTATTTTTTAATTAAATTATTTTTTGAAATGTATTACTACCAAAATTTAGTGTTAAATAGCTATTCCATTATAAATATTTAAAATAGCTGACATTTTTTACTTATATATTTTTTTTTTTCCAATTCTAGAAAAATCGATGAAATAATATATAAATATAACAAATATAATATAAAAAAATAATAAATATAATATAAAAATAATTATAATAAAAAATAATAAATATAATATAAAATATTATATGTTTTTATTTAAATTATACGAATTTTGATGTAAATTACATTTGCTGCTATTTTCAAATTCGTAATTTAATTTTTATTGTACCACTTTTTTTACAATTTTCAAAATGGATGTACCTGTAAATATTGTTGTAGTAAATCAATTTCTTTTGAATTTTAAAGATAAAATGGTTAAAAATTTAAAATATTCAATTTCCACATTTTTAAAATAGGTTTTGAAATATACTTAAATATCAAAAATAATAACAACTATAATTTCAAAATGAATAAAGTAAGTTATAATCTCTTTTATTTTCAAATTCCTAATTTAATTTTACTATACCAATTTTTTAACAATTTTCGAAATGTTTATAATATTGTAGAATAAAATGATTTATTTTGAATTTTAACGATAAAAAGGAAAAAACTTGCAACTATTCCATTCCACACATAGCTTTTAAAGTTATTTTTTGAAATGTACTCAAATATCAAAAATAATCAAAACTATAACTTCAAAATTAATTTTTATATTTAAATTTTAAACATTATTTTCTTTTCCTTTATTTCTACATCTTCAAATAAAGTTTCTGGTTCAAAAGTTATAACATGCAATAAATTGTAATTGTAATTGTATTTAATTAATAATCCTGTACGTAGGGAAAATTTCAAATTTGGAATACCTTTGACATCCACCCATGTGGAAAGAAGGAATTTTACAAAAAGTATGAGTTGTGTCATTAACAAGTGTAAAATCTATACAGTAACACAGAAGATGCAGGAAATACTACTGTGCCCAAAAAGTAAGACCAATAATTTTTTTTTTTCAAAAACTCTTTATTTATTCTTCCAAATTTATTTCATCGCTTTCAAAGTAATCCCCTCCGGACACAATGCACTCATGCCAATTTTTTCCAGTCCTCAATGCCTTCTAAAAAGTCATCGGCAGGGATGGCCTTCATAGCGCGCTGCGACTCACGTTGAATCTCTTCAATCGACTCAAAACGGTCTCCCAGGAGCATTCTATACGTTTCCGCAAACAAAATTGAATGCAAGTTCTTTTTGCTCAATTAATTCAGACATTTCAACAATCGCCGGAATCAGTTTCAGCGTCTCACAAAGCCAAGCGTAACTCAATCACTAATGAATATTTTGACGTCAAATTTCACACAGATGTCAAGGACAGTGCCAGCAACATAAAAAAGAAGAAAAAAAATTGAAATTCCATAAGCCCTGGGAATTTTTAAATTGAAAATGGGTCTTACTTTTTGGACACAGTAGTATCTGCAAATATATTTTTCCTCCAATCAGAGAGAAGTGATAAAAGCAATCTCTTTGCTTCTGTGCTTATACCCAATCAATCTTTAGGCCAGAATATCCGTCTTTTCAGTTCCTTCATCTCTTTTGACTTCAAATCCTTTTTATAGTCGTTCTCTTTTTTGAAGTAACAGTTTTTAAGACAATTACAAAATGGAATAGTTTCCGATTCCCAAATTACCGATACCTATATATACATACATACATAGAAGTTCTCCTATAGAAGTTTTGGAAACTAATTGATAAAAAAATTTCTCAGTTTAAAAGTAATATAGATACTTGATTAATTATTATTTGATTATTGTATTATTTGAGAATGGTTTCTTCTATGACATCTATAATATTTTATGTTTAAAACTAAATTGAATTTAGATAGATAATTCATGATATTACATCATGTATTGAAAGAACATGCTCATTGTTCTTCAGTGACTTGACTATCAAATTATTTTTTATAAACACATTTTTTGTAGACAAAATATGATATTCTTTTATTCTACAGATTGTTAGATTTCAGTACAAAAATTAATTAATTGTGATGAGACTGATATTCTGAATACTTTTATTTTTTAGGATAATACATTTTCCATTTGCATATGAAAAATAAACTGATTAACTGGCAACTGGCTTACCGATTATAGAGTACCAATGGAGATAGACCCTTAACATTCTCATAAATCGTATATAAAAAGTTACAATTAATTATTGACTGCTTAAAATATTAGTAAATGATAAAAAAAAAATAGTGTTTCTGAAAATTTAAAAATGATACTTGAAAAAGTTAAAAATACTTAAAATAAATAAAAGTAAGATACAAAAAAAAAAAAAAAAAAAAAAAAGTTTAAGTGAAAAATTCGATACAATTAGGGATCAATTGTAGATGCTATATAAATTTGTTCATCAATAAAAAAAATTGTTTGCTGAACATGTGGGTCGTGATGATAAATCTGCAAAGTAAAAATTAATTTTCAGAGAAAATAAACTGATTAATATACTACAGTTACTAGCATATTTTATTTAACAAGAAACGTAGGGATCTAAGTCGAGCTCTCATCTACCGTTAAGGAAAGCAGAGAATCGATTGTGACTTCAGCAGCATGCATTGCAATCACGGCATTCAAAAGCGAGGAAACAAAAAAAAAAAAAAGGTGGGGGTGTGAAAAGAATTTTTTTTTTTTTTTTTTGGAAAGGGAGTATTACTCAGTCCTTTTGAAGAGGAGGGACGAAGGTTCATTGACGACGCATCAGACTACTCAATCACACGAAACAAGGAGGTATGTAATCGTCTGCGCCTAGTTCCGACGTACTCCTAAATAGGCAACCCCTCCCCTTTACCCTCCTCGTGGGTTGGTGTATTATATTAGACATTCTTTAGGGCATCCTCAACAACAAAGAATATGTCGTTCGAGTTCAGAAAGACTTTAAATCAATTTTTCGACTGTAAAAATAAAAATATGTGCCTATACTGTATACATGTTAAACTTTCAAATCAGTACAAAGTTGCTGCAAATGCAATTATTAAAATCAGGTTTCTGAAATAAAAAAATGTGCGTATTTTATTATCTGAAATTCAGAATGAAAGAACAGCCTAATTGTGCATTCCTTTCAATAATTTATTTAATAAATCATAATTTAATGAATAAATAAATAATTTAATAATAATGATATATTCCTTTCTGACTTTGAAAAGGGAATGATATGAATATATTCTTAGATGCCTTTTTATAGCGAATCATCCGTCAAACCTATTCAAATTAAATCTTGTTTTTACAACTGAAATTTTCTTTAATTTCTTTTGCATCACTGAATATCGTACCTTTTAACATTATTTTTATAAACATAATAATCTAACCAATCTATTGAATAGATTATGTTATCTTTTCTTTTGTACTACTTTCTTATATCCTTTCTTTTTCATATACATTATTCATTAAAAATTTAAATCTAGAATCAATTATCCTTTTTTTTTTTATTTTTCAAGTATATATTAAACTATAAAGACTGAATAAATTTCCACTGTATTTAAACTATTTTGAATTAAAGATAGCATGAAAATAAAACACTATAGTTTTACAACTTCATGTCAATAAATAACATAACTACGTTATGAAATTGAAACCAAACGTTTGATTTAGATGTATATTACAATTATTAAATATGTTAGAAAATGTTTAATACAATACAAAATATTTGATAATAACTGCTCTACTTTTGTAAACTTTAATTTTTGTTATAATTGTCATGATCATCGGTAGCTACATCGGTAACTAGTTTATTTGATAAACTATTTCACACATATTATTAACCTTCTTATATTTCATATTTCCATTACTTTTTGATTAAAATAAATAAGATTTTTTCATTGATACACATCAGAAAAGATTAGTATTTTATTCTTTCTTATTGAAATATTTAAAATTTTGTCGATAATTAAATCCCGTTAGACTTCGTGTTAATTAGTTTGGCATTAAAAACAAAAAGATAGGGTTAATTTTAACGGGAAGAGGGAAGAAAGGAAAAAGTTTTGAATCGCATTTTCAAACACCATGGAATTTTCTAAGAATTTTATTCGTGCTAATTAGGGAACTGTTCGTAAAAGTTTTCACATCGTTTTAAAGTATTTGTACACATGACAGTTCTGAGAGTAGTGGTTGAGATTTCAATTATCTGGATTAACCAGCAACATAATACAAGCATTTCATCCACTTCAGTTAATTTCTATGCGACTTGGCGAGTTAATTATTTAATGCCATTAACATCTCTTACACAAAAACAATAAGAATTTTTGTTCAAATCGCACATTTTAAACAAAGAATTCTTATTTGTTTAAAATGTGCGATTAATTGCTTCTCGTCCTACGCAGAATGCTTAATGACAGTGTTTCATTGCAGCTATCAATGCTAATTAGCAACCGTTCCTTTTAATTCCACTTACCAACCATATAGATTTCGCCTTTGTAATTTGTATACACATTCAAAAACATTTAAAAACCTGACAGTATTCCAATCAAAGCTGCATTCTTTGATAGAAACATGAAACAAAAAGCAATTCATTTTGGTTTAAGGATAAGCCAGTAAATGAGTTTGCTGCTAAGTTCAAATAATAAGAGGAGGAATCTTAGAAAATGTTTTAAAAGCAATGTGAAAAGCAATTAAAAATACCAATCATATATATATATATATATATATATATATATATTGTAGAATTTTTCTATGGCTAAGAGTTTTGGCATTTCATACACCAGTAGTGAGGAATGTACACTCATGTCCATAAAATCAGGATGATTCAGAATCACACAGAAATTGAACTCTAAAATAAAAATTTCACCTGTAGAATTATCTTGAAGAAGAATATGCAAATTACAGGAAACCATCAGATGGCGCGGATAGTACGTCACAATGACGAGTGTAAGAGAGGGGTATATAAGGAGGGTGGCAAAGAGGTAAAATTGTTCACAAGCGCTTTAAAAGCCTTTCAGGGCAATAACCGCATAGTTATGTCGCAAAAGAAGCATTTGGATGATTTTTTACGTGGTAGAATTATCGGACGACTGGAATGTGGACGTACCCAGCTGGAAGTATCCGAGGAACTTGCAATCGCCCAGAGTGTCATCTCCAGTCTTTGGCAACTATTCCAAGATGATGGTAATGTGAGTAGATGTTACAGCACAGGTCGCTCCCGAGTTACAACGCCGAATGAGGACCGGTATTTAGCAGTTACTGCCAAAAAAACAGACGGAGCACAGCATCAGACCTGTCTCGTCAGCTCTCTTCAGCTACCGGTACGACAGTTTCAATGCAGACCGTGTACCGACGTTTAGGGCCCATTGGTCTATATGCTCGTAGGCCTGTCAGATGTGTTCCACTTACCGCAACTCACTGTCGCCTGCGATTAACCTGGAGTAGAGAGCATGCATTGTGGACACCGCAACAGTGGTCTTGTGTGATGTTTTCCGACGAGTCCAGGTTTAGTTTGCAGTCTGATTCTCGCCGGACTTTCATATGGAGAGAGCCAGGTACCCGTTACCACCAAGAGAACACCATTGAACGACACCGTTACGGTGGTGCAGGATGGCTCGTTTGGGGAGGAATTATTCTTGGTTCCAGAACTGACCTGGATGTTCAGAGTGTAACGATGACAGGCCACATCTATCGGGATGTGATGTCATTCTGGAACAACATGTACGTTTGTTTTCGGGGCGCCATGGGTGCTGAATTTCTGTTTATGGATGACAACGCCCGTCCTCACCGTGCAAACATTGTAGACGAATGCCTTCAATTGGAGGATATCACCCATATGGATTGGCCAGCATACTCACCGGACTTGAATCCAATAGAGCATGTGTGGGATATGCTTGGCCGACGAATTGCAGCCCGTCAACCCCCTCCCACCTATCAACCGGAACTTCGGAAGGCATTGCTCTATGAGTGGTGTAATATTCCCCAAGATCAGATTGATAATTTGATACTCAGCATGCCTAGGCGTTGTAAGGCCTGTATTGCATCGTCCGGGAGACATACTCCATATTAACAATCATACTAACCATGTTAATTTTTTTTTTAAATAGGTTCTTTTTTGAAATTTGCTCCAGGGAGTAAAAATCGCAATTTTTATGAATTATGTCAAACATATAGCATCTTTTTGCCCTTTACATTTTGTTTAATAAATAGACTTTACAAATAAGTCAAATTTGTTTTACTTCTGTCTCTTTCTTTGCCTGAACTTCATTATCTTTAATTTATAGACATGAGTGTATATTATTTCACTATATAATAACAAACCATCACTCAAATTTGAGAACAGATGAGCAGTATTGTGGGTAGTTATATTACATGCAATTAGTGATCTGTACTAATGAGTACTAATGATTGTCACTCAAATCTGATAGCAGATATTCAACGTTTAATGGGACTCATGAAATTTGTGATTGTCTACGCGACCTTCACAGTTCGAAACAATTACAGAGGGAATATAAATTACACCATGCTTTTTTTTTTTTATCGTGATTGGTGATCAACCATGAGCGAAGAAAATGTCTACGCCAATGAGAAGTAAACGAAGCTGGACCCCTCCCTCTTTTGATGGATTTCCTTAAAGGAAGGTTGATGGAGAAGCAAAAGATAGAGTTTTTGCAACGAGTAGATCAAAAGTGTTTTTTTCTCTGAAATGACTGAATAGGTTGGAGTTTCTGCCTGCTTCCAAAGTGAGCCTCTTATGGTTTCATGTATCTTGCAGTGTGATAATTAAGGTCGGCTGCAGACTACATATTTTGATATTCGACCTAGATTTGAGAACTCTGAAAATCTCCGACTTTGGAGTGAATTGTACATATGATTTAATCTTACACTTGTGATGAAAATTTATATTTTTAATTTTCATTTATTTGTATAATATCCCAGAGTTTTGTATTTATATATAGGACTTCAAAATAAAAAATATTAAAATGCTCGAATGAACCCGAAAGTGGTCCTCTTCTTAAAGCCGTTATAGATCTAGTACAGGCAGAGACTTAATCTTTGCGTTTGCAAGCATTTTGAGTAAACTAGTTTGATTTCTTCAAGCATAGGCACAATAGATGATACAGATTAGAATCCACAATTGTTTACAAACAAATTTAAAAAAATAATATCGAATGCAAATAAGCGACGATCGCTAACAGTGATAATTAAAAATTATTTGAAGCAACTTAAATAATTTTCGTGATTATATATATATATATAATATCGTTAAATAATATCGAATGGTCGTTGAACAATAAGCTGTTTCCTTTTCCTACTATCCAATTTAAAATTAAAGTTATTATTATTATTATTATTATTATAAATATATGTGCTTGCCATCCTTTAAAAAAGGTTAGAAATACAAATTAAATTTTGTTTGGATTGCTAAAACATGAATATAAAATAAATAATATTGATTTAAATTAAATGCTAAATAACAATTTAAAAATCTCTGAGGCGTAATTTTCGCATGTCTGTTTTCAAATAATGACGTGTCCATCTACTAATGAGTATGGTACTTTCCTCTCATTTAAATGATTGACAACGCGGCAGACACCCCTCCCCATTCGAGCACTAACTGGGGAAGGAAAGGTCGGGATCAAATTTCACACACGTGCCGTCCACTGAATTAAAAGACCCCCTGTTGGTCGTACCTGAATACTAATAAAGAGAAAAGTTACTCACGCTCCAACCTTCCAAGTGATTCGGATCAGGTGATTACGGTTTGAGAATTCCGATCGTTGCTGGGTTACCCAAAAGCGGGGAGTTGAAAAGCGAGGATAAAAGGTGGCCCCTGAGAGTTTATCAGTTCGTCCTAATATTCTAATTATACACTTAAAATTCCACTCTTTCCAGTATGCCGTCTTTTCATTCTTACTACAATCTCTTCATGCTATACAGTGCAAATTTCCTTTGTGTTTTTAAAACATGCGAAGTTGCTTTGGAATTTCTGCAACTCTTTTTATTTATACCAACATCTGCTTTTCCTTCAAATTCCAGGAATTCAACATCATTCTGAAGCACTACTTTTACTATAATTCGTTGTACCGCTCATTTGGTCCTAGGATAAGAGTCACCTCATAGTATAACGCTTTCGCTTTGTTTCCCAAGAAGAGCCTTATAAAAGACGGCAATAGACTATGAAGTGAAATTTTTAAGAAAATATTCATTAAAATAAAACTCCTTAATTCTGAACAGAAAATTTGATTTTAATTAAGATACAGATGTTCGTCGCACTACCCTGACCAGTCGTTTTGCGCCGTTTATAAAAGCTGCTTTGTTGAAAACTTAATATCTATACATTAAATAAATAAAACGTTAAACAAATTATTTTTTTTTAAAAATTTTTTTATCGCTCTTTTATTTTATCTACCAACAGGCACAATTTTAAGAGGCTATATTGTATGCCGCTTGAAAGTTTTATTTTAACCAATATTTTTAAATTTGAATTCAATATTACAATATTGAATTCAAATTTAAAAAAAATATTGGTTAAAATAAAACTTTCAAGCGGCATACAATATCTTCTGTAAAGTTCAGTGACTCATGTTTTTATCTTTGAGATACACCCTACATATTATATGTAATATTCTTTATTATTTTGAATATTTTTCAATATTGTGTCGTACATCTTGTCTTCGCATCTCAGCATTACATATTCAACTGCAAAATGGTATGACAAAATTAAAATAAATTTGACTTTTTGTGTCTGCCATTACCCTTTCCATTCTAACCATTCTTTTAAATACTCCGTAACAGACAGTCTCAAGAAAAGGAAAGCAAGTTCATTCCTTCATTCTCTCCTTGAATGAATTTCTAAATTCTGAATGAACTATGGTTCTCGCTAGATTTCTTGATAAAGATGTCTCATTAAAATTGCTTCGTAATGAATTATATAAGCCAGCAGTTTAATGAATAATAAGTTGTATTTCTGAACTGAAGATGTGCGATTGAAAATCTGATAAGCGAAGCTGAACTGGTAACTCCACTGTCAGTGCCGGGAGTAGGCACAATAAATCTATAGGCCTTTCGTTCGGATCAAGATGATGTGGAGGAGTACGCGAACTCTCGAAATGTCATTTTTAGAGTTGAGGCTTCCAAAAATTAAGGCGGACAAAATGCGAATGCAGGCCTTACCACTACAACCCATGTTATCCTGAATATAAGCCGCCATATTTGCCGTTCTATTGGTAAATGACTCGAATTTAAATTGATAAGCATTAAGAAACAATAACGAACAATGGGTTATTTATGTTTTATTTATTAATATAATTACTTCTAATTATATTAGTATTAACGAATTATGATAAAAAGATTTATTACTAATATAATTTCAGAAAAAGATATTTCACAAAATTGCTTTCATAAAGCATTCATTTTTTTTTTTTAAACTCACAACACATGATACTATTCTCTCAAAACAACTTACTTTTTTATGTAAATATGTAACTTCCGTTATATTTATTTATAAATCACTTTAATATATAAGGCCTGGTTTGGTTTGGTGAATAGCACGTTAGTTTCCATACTAGGGGTGTCCAATTATTTAATTAATAAACGCACCAAGAGCTATCGAGTCGAAAATTCTTCTATCCGGTAAATATTGGGGAAAGTCAGAAAAAATTCCTTAGTCGGAAAGCTCTTCTATAATAGCAGTAGGTAGACGCCATCCTATAGTTTTCTTTACAAATTCTTCACAAATTACAAATATATATATATATAAATATATACGCGTATGGGTTTTAACCAATTTTATTGATAAAAGTTGAGATAGATGTAGTTTGAGAAAGATGTAGTTTTTAGTAAAGTTGAGTATATATTCCTGAATTATGTTTTATAATAACCAAATTCAGCAAATTTATGCTTTATAAATTTTAAGTTTAGATATCTAATTATTTATAAAAAAAAGACAACTCTCTTCTTGACTTGTTGAATATATTTAATTCAATTTTCATGATGAAAATAATAGTTTCTCATGAAAAATAAAGAATTACAATTGCAACAAGACTCATGAAAGATCCTTCTCCATTGAAAACATTTGACAGTTTTCTCCTCTATTTCCTCCCTCAACCTCAGAAAACTATATGGACCATCGAGCAATTTTCTTTGAATATACTAGTGAAGCCCTTAAGGTTTTGGTTCTCAATGCATTGCAAATATTCCAACTTCCACATAACTAAGCAAATAGATTGCTGAAAGGTCCGATGAACACTCAAATTCTCTTTGAGGAAACCCTTGAAGTCGAAGCTATTCAGAACATCTTTTGAAGCGATAGTCACCTGTAAGTTTAAAGTTAATGGAATGAAAAGATTGGGTCTCAATTGATGCCAGAAAGGGGCAACAGTTAATTAGTTGACTTATTCATACATTTGGAGAATGGAAATTCAATAGCATTTTCCCCCTAGACTAGAAACAATCCTAAATCTCATTTAAAATTACTGATTGATCTATAAATTACTAATCTTTTCGGTTTGATTACTATAAACTATCCATTCTTTTTATCAGAGAATGTTTATAAAACATATTTTTTTCTTATAAAGAAATTAACCAGTGTTATTTTTTTGTAATACATTATCCAGTTTGAAAAAAAAATTAACGGAAAAAAAAAGATATTACATTTATATTATTTTTATCTACCACTAAAATGTTTTATCGGCATTTAATGTTTAACCCCCTCCCCCAAAACCCATCAAATTCAAAAGAGTAATACATTTTACGAAAATGAATCCTATTTGCAAATTGTTATTTTACATTTTTTACTCTCAAATAATATTTTTCAATAGTTTTCTGATCGTTTTTTCTAGTTCTAAATAATTTACAAATATATTTTCATGTTTTCAAACTATAATAAACATGAAATTAATTAACAATTTATAATTAAAGCTTTTTTTAATCACTTTTGTAACATCTAATTCAATTTTGCTCAATATGTGATCGTTTTATAGCTTCGCATTTGTTTTTTTTTTTTACAAAATTTTCAATGATTTAAAAATAATGTAATTTTAATGAATATATTTGTCGTTTCGCTCAACGCTTTTCGCAATTCCTTTTGCAGATAAAAGTTTGCTTTGAATGAATTTTTTTTTTTCACGTCAATTTCTATTTGCAATACTTTAAAAGAAATAGTCGAATATTAGTAGAATATAATTAGTAGGAGACAGTAGAATATTAATAAATCACTTTTTAACGTATAAAATAAAAATCAGGAACATTTAATTATGTTTTAAATGATTGTACCAAATGTATTTTAATGTTATTGATCAGTATAAAGATAATGTGCTACGAAACTATCTTCAAATTTGTGCAGTCATTTGCAAAGCTACGAATTGATAAAAGACAATCTATTCTTTGTCATTGAATCCATTCTGTCTAATAGCATTTACCAATTAAATAAGGAACTTCAAAGCAAATTCACTTAAGTATAAAAGAGTAATGATAAAGCTTTTGAAAGGTTATTTTCCATCTAAAGTTAAACAAGAAATATAATATTTACACTCCGGGACCATTAAGAAGCTTTAATTAAGAGACATTGGATCAAAGTAGTATTCCCCATATCGAACAAGATATCTAATGAATTTGAGTCAGCTATATCTCAAAAAAAAAAAAAAAACATTGTTCACTGGCGATGTATGAAACTCTATAAGTGGCTAGAGTGTACTACAAAGGTCTCATCTCTGCTTTACTGAAAAGCAAGTACATGTAATTCATGTATTTACTGCAACGACAAATTTCAAAAACAGTGCATTTCAATTAAGCCAATTTGGTAAACATTGAAGATTATTGCAGGGGAATAATTTACGCTTTCTGTTTTTGACATACAACATATAAATTAATTGTACTCACAGCAGAGTCTTATTTACAACAAAATCCTTTCATCGTTATTTTTAGATTTTTTTACTGACTTTTAACATATTATTTCCATGTAATTAAAATAACAAATTTCACTTTAAGGAAACTTATATTGTATTTATTCATAGTTTTACGTAGTGAGATTTTATGACAAAAATGTTTTCAACAATTAACAGAGCTTTTAATTAAAAAATTGCTAAGAGTTGATTTTTGAATATTTTTTAAGAAAACTTGAAATATGTTATTTTTTGCAATGTAAGAATATATGTATAATTGAACTCAAGAATATCTTTGCCTGCTTTATCCAAAATGTACACATTTGTCATGTGTGTTATAAAAATTTCACCCAGAAATTACATCTCTTGAAGGAATTTATTAATTAGTGAATATATCTTAATTACTGGCATAAAATTTCAATCTGAATTATAGCATATATTCAAATATTTTTCAATAAAATATTAAATAAGATACATAACATGCATATTTGTATTTTGATTTTTAAGTGTAACTTCCTGTTGTATTTCGGAAATTTTGGGGCTTCTTTTATCTGTCAAAGGATTCATGTTCTTTTAGATGTATCCTGTTGTTAGTCCGTACCTATAGGCAGTTATTGCTTCCGGTGAAGGATTTTGAAAGGGGCTGTTTTATATTTGTGAATCATTTACGATAGAATTAATTGTGTATTATATTGTAGATTTACACATTTCTAAACTAGCTGTTTTGGACCAGATCGGATCGGTGTGCTTGCAATGGATTCCCTCCCATGTGGGGATCTATGGAAATGAAATTGCTGATCTGCTCGCTAGGAAGGTTGCGAACTTCCCAAAGCATCTTCTTCCAATCTGTTAGCTTCAGATGTTCATTCCATGACATTAACCAGAGTGAATACCGCTTGGAGGTCGCCAGCAAATCTTGCATGGTACGCCGCTAAATATCCTGGTATGTACTTGTAGTGCTCCTGTCCTAGATCTGCTCAAACGGCTTTATCTAGAGTAAGGACAGGCCACACTAAGAGTTTGACCTTCAATGGAGACGAGAAAACATATACCCTTTGTCATTGTTCGACCATCGCGTCTCCCTCTCATCTCATCGATTGTATTGGTGCCTCTGTGAGGCAACTGTTGAATGAGGGGAGGACCGTTTACGATCTATTGATGCAGCATGATCTACTGGACTTGGTTTAGGATTCTAAATCAAGAGGATAAGCAACAACAACAGATTTACACATTATGTGTTAATGGATTTCTTTCAAATTTATTGTTTGTTCCTTAAACAGTAGGGCAAATATCTAATCTCGTGTAATATAGACTTAATGTAAGACGTATAAATAATAAAGTACTTATTCAAAATTAAAGCATTTTTATTTAAAAAGTTATATGAGACATATTTTCCTCTTTAAATGCGAAAATTAAAAATGTTTAAAAGTAGTTTATTTTAAATTTAGTATCGAATTAAAAATGACAAAAACAGATTTATTAAAGGAACAATAGATTTAATGATAATTCGTTTTTTTTAGTTGATATAGGATTTGCCTTTGATCGATTGAATATCAATAACTAAACAAAAAAAAAATAGATTTTTGAAATACACCAAACCGAAATACTTAGAACACCAAGCTAAAGTGTAAACTTCATGAATTGTATTATTTTCAGACTTTATGAAAAAGGAACAATTATTAAAAAAGTATAAACTATACAAAATTGTATTATCAAAATCACTAATTATTTAGACATTTTGATATTTAATAGAAATTGATCAAATCTTTCTTGTTTCTTTTCCTTTGTGTTTGAAATTGCCATTTGTAATTCTTGTTTTCACGGTGATTTTTCTTTCAATTTCAAGTATTGATTCGTAGAAAAATTAATTATTCGATTAATTTTTCTGATCTCATTTTGTTGACATGATTGATAATTGCATCCTCATATATTTATTTTTGCTAAAAAGTAGAAGAGGAATAGAAATACTATTTTAATGATTATAAATCAGATGAAACATGCTTACATGGAGATATAAACACAAATTTTATATAATATTAAACACGTACTCAAAAAATGCATTATTTATTTAAAAATTATAGTTCTTTCATGTTAGAAAATCATTTTTTTATAACTTATTCACAAGAAAGAAATGTAATTCGAAGAAACAAAAGTATTAAAAAAAAAATTAATTTTTAATATTTACAATCAATTTTCACTAAATATGTGAATTTTTAAAATTATTTCTTGTAACGAAAATATGTAAGAGACTTTTCGTAAAGGATATATGACTCTTCAGTTTAAAACTTAATAATTAATTAGTTGTTTTTAATATTTTCGAATGTAAAATGAATTACTTACTCAGTTTTGTTTTTATACATCTTTAATTTAAAAGTTATTTTTGTAAATATTTCATCAGATGATAAATCCTTAATCTTAAATCAATAATCTAATTTAGAAAGTTTCGAAATATGCAGTCATATCCTCTTATAAAAAGAAAAACTTTCGTCACTTTCCATAAAATGATATTCGTTATAAAGTTAAGTTAGCAACCGAATGAAGCATGTGAATAAAATATTCGGATAAAATAAATAAAGTTGCTCATATTTTTGCTGTTAGCAAAAATAGTTTTATTTTGTTGAATTAATTTCATTTCACACAAAATCAACGTTTCTTATCTGATTTAAATATTTCATTTTCTCGCAAATTCAAATATTAAATTCAGAATCTTTCATTCTGCTAATTTGCATTTCGGCTGTTTTTATGATTCTGAATGAGAGTTTGGAGAAATTTGGAATCATGAGTTAAAATAGTTTTATAAGTTCTCTATAAACAAGTAATATAAAAAAAAAAAATTTTAAGTCAATTCCTACTTTTTTTCCCCGATATTGCAGCAAGTCCCTTATAAATAGTTATCATTCAATTTTTAAGTTTATCTGGCGCTATCTATTGGTAGATATATGCAACTTAAATCTAAAAAAAAGACTAAAATTAATTAATTAAATTTAATTACTGAATTAATATGTGAAAAAAATGTATTAACATCAAATGTCAGCCACTAGAAGTTCAATCAACCACTACAAGTTCAAAAAAATGTATTTGAACATGAGTGAATGAATAAAAAGTATTTTATTAACGATTTGAAATTTGAACAAGATATATATAGGGAGATTGTGAGCTAATAGAAGGAATTGAAAATAAAATTCAATATCTACATGACAACAAGCCAAAAATTAATAATAAAACAATACTCTGAATCTGTGAACAGTTTGACGAATTCGAGGAGAAAAATCTTTTATTTATTTTGTTTTCATCTTGCACAGCGTGAATACATTTTATTAAATTCAAATTACTTTCGAATTGAAGAGGAAAAATATGTGACTGCTTTTTTTTTTTCTTTGTCATTCTTCTCCTTGAATTTTATATGCGGTTTTTTTTTTCCTGATATACTAAACGATTAAAATTTTAATACAGGGTATGGTATAACGATGTTATGATTCTTTAAACAATTTTTGTCTGTTCGATTTATTGATCAAAATACTATTATATTAATATTAATAATTTCACTTATTGCTCAAAATATAGTTAAATGTTAAAAGAGAAAGTAAACATCGTTTCAAAAACTGAAATGATCTCCATCATTGCTAAGACTAAAATTTGAAACTCTTTTTTGAATACTTTATTACACCTATAATATACTGGACTTGAATATCTTTCTCAAAATATCATCGCTAAAACCCTAAAAGTTTTTTGCAAAGGTAAAAATATTTAATCCAAATATATTTATTTCAATTTCAGGATTTATAAATATTGTATTTTTAGATGATAAAGAAATGCTAATATTTCAATGATTGATTATCTGAATTAAACTTTTCTGATGATAATATTTATGGGTGATTAAAGTTCTGTTCTTATGATTCTCCTTGTCATAGTTTTCAGGGCAGTTGAATATTTGAAGGTAACAGATTTTCGCAATAAAATTATTATTTAATTTAAATGAAAATTTAAATTTTTGCAATTATCATAAAAAAGAAAGTCATGATTATAATTTGTTTCTGAATGTCATATCGTTATATATATATATGTAAAAAAAGCACTAAAAAAAGATAATTTACACTATGCAATTTTTTTTAAAGGTAAAACACATCAGCCTCATCTATTATAGACCTTATATAATCCATATTTTTTATATCCATTTTGTTTTATCAACATGAAAATAAGTAAATAAGTAATGAAAAGATTTTATATGAATTAAGTTAAGGAGATAAACGATTTTAAATGCTGTTTAATTAGTTATAACTAATTTTATTTTAGTTAAATAATTATTGTTATCAATAGTTAATAAGAAACATAAAAGAAATCAGAATATTTTTTTAATAGTGTAATTTCAACAGCTTTAATAGTATTTCATGACTAATTTATAGTAAAAAATTACGGTATTTATTTATATTGAAAAGGGTTATGTTGATATGTTTTTCTGGTGTTTAGATTTATTTTTAATTCATTTGGAGAGAAGTAATTTAGAAAATTTGGTTTTTTTGCTACTTAACTAAAAACAAATAATATATAAAAAAAAAATTTTAAGTCAATTCCTCCTTTTTTTTCACTATATTGCAGAAAGTCCTTTATGAATAATTTTCATTCAATTTTTTTAAGTTTATCTGGCGCCATTTATTGGTAGATATATGCAACTTAAATCTAAAAAGAATTAAATTAATGAATTAAATTTAATGAACGAATTAATATCTGAAAAAACTGAATTAACATCCAGTGTCAAGTCCACTACAAGTTTAAAAATGTATTTGAACTTGAGTGGATGAATAAAAAGTATTTTATGAACGATTGAAAATTTGAACAAGATATATATAGGGAGAGTGTGAACTAACAGAAGGAATTGAATGAGGAACAATGATAACAATGAGGAATCAAACAAATTTTTATTTATTGCGTTTCAAATTATTAAATTCACACTTAGTTGGAAGATAGGCATGTATATGAAAAATTTTATTTAAGTAAGTTTTATTTATGTATACTTATTTAGAAGGTAAAAAGAGCAAAAATCATTTAATAAATTTTACGTCTGGTAAACCTACAGGTTCCATTATATTACACGTATAATTTTCTGAAAATTAAAAAGAATATCATTCAAGGAATTATATTCATAATTAGAAGAATATATAATATAGAAACAACTAAATATACTGAATTAATTAACGATAATACGAAATTAATTAACGGTAATAATTATCATAAGTAATTAATTAAATAATTAATGATGTATAATGATAAGAAATATTATACGAATATATTAATCAAAAGAAATATTAAAACATTATAAACTGAAAATTTACAAGTGATAAACAATATTCTGGCTATAGAAGGGGTTATCTGAACTATGAAACCATCAATAATTTTTTTGCAGTCCTTCCCTACAACTGTCGTTGTTGTCGGAGAATTCCACCCGCGCTTTTTTCCCCTGTGTTCCGTCCATTATTATTTGCAGCACGCTTATTCCAAGCTCTTCGCTTACAAGCGTTTAGGGGTTCTTTCGGTCTATTTTGTCACCCAACGCATGCCATATGTTATGTTATTGAGGATTGAGGTTGTCGTGAATGTCAATGAAAAAGTGTGTCCCATTTCTATCTCAGTATTTTAACCCTTTGCACTCGAGGGCTCCGGAGCGGAGCCATTTAAAATTTGTCTTCAAGTTCGAGGGTTCCGCTACGGAGACAATGCAAATAACAATATAAATATTGCGTTTCTTTTGATTATATCAAACTTACATGTGAACATGATCTTTTCACTAAAATCGCTTCGAGTTGCTGGTAATACAAATGAAAAAAACTTCAAGTGCAAAGGGTTAAATGATAAACAAAGCTAACATTCAGAGGAATGGTATAAAATAACTGAAGTATTACAATCAAATATAATTTGTGGAAACATTTGTCCTGTCTTTTTCAGTTCCTTCTATTAGCTCACACTCTCCCTATATATATCTTGTTCAAATTTTCAATCGTTCATAAAATACTTTTTATTCATCCACTCAAGTTCAAATACATTTTTTTTAACTTGTAGTGGTTGACACTTGATATTAATACAGCTTAGTTAAATTTAATTAATTAATTTTACTTTTTTTTTAGATTTAAGGTGCATATATCTACCAATACATGATGCCAAATGTAAGAGGAAAACTTCAACTTTCTTTATAAAGGACTTTCTGCAATATAGTGAAAAAAAGTAGGAATTGACTTAATTTTTTTATATTACTTGTTTTTAATTCTTTTATGAAAGTAATCCTGCTTCTTTTCCAATCTCCTAAAATCAAATTGCAGAAACGTCCAAACCATTGATCATTAACGAGCCATTGATCATTATATATATATATACCTTACCACATATTACATGGTGTCCCACAGATGTAATAAATAAAATGCATTTTATTCGTTTAAAATGCGAAATATTAAATTAATTTATCTAAATCAGTGGGAAGTCGAAATTCACAGAAAAATCTCTAATTACTAACATTAATTATCAACAAAAAGGATAACAATTCTACTTTTAAATCTTTCTTAATCGAATCTTTGAATTAACGATATTTTTTATAGCCAAAGGTATGTATGATATAAAAAATAAATAGAAAGTCTGGAGCAACCTGGTACGAGTATATACGTGTTGTGTTTCCGAATTAAGGGAACCAAGTTCAAACCTGACATGAGAAATATCTACCGAAAATTTCTGTATGTGTAGCGATAATGTGCATCTCGTAAGAAAAAAAAAAAAAGAATTAGTGAACATAGCCACTTGCTTTCTGAAACTGTTCTTTAACATTTATGCAGAAAAATGCGAAGAATTGCTCTAACGATGTAAAAGCTCTAACACTAAATCTATTACACATTTTTCCATTCAATTGGTGAATCACTTAAGTGAATGAGTTTGAAGACGTGAACATCTCATATATATTTTTTCTGAAGGTTTTTGATCAAGAGCCTTACATTTCAACGACACAAGTTAATGAAATGAACAAATCAAAATAAGCCTCATTTCTTTAAAATACATTCAAAACAACATAACAGACATTTTCATTTTCCAACATTTGAAAGATGAAAGTTCATATAAGATGAAGTTTTCAACTTTTTTAACATGTTTAACTACACATAATTAAAAAACTTGGCAAACATTAGAATATAGGTAAGATTTCCTTCATGCTACTGAATATGGCATAAAAAACTTTGAAATACAAACATTATGTACATATATCTTTGCTTTTGTTCAAATATTTTTAAGCAGGTCATTTAATACAAAGTTCAACGATTCTTCATACAAAATAAGCAATCAGATAAAATCCTTAAATTTAAATATATATATATATATATATATTACCAAAAATATAATTAATCAGATTGGTTAATAACAACTTTCATAAAAATAATTATTAAGATATTTAATTAGATATGTTTTAATAATGCTTTTTTAAATCATCAATCATCATTAACAAATTATTATACATGATATGATGAGAATTGATAGATATTTCTTAAATCAAATAAAAATTTTAATTTTCTATTTCATGAAATCAGTTTCATAATTTGCTTCGTTCATGTAACGTATCGCCCTCCTTCCTTCTTTAGTACACATCCATAGTCCAAACTTGGTTATACATGAAAAAAATTCTGGCATTTTTATAAAACTTGGCATATACTACTGTGTCCGAAAAATAATACCAGTTTTCAATTTAAATTTCCCTGGAATATGGTAATTCAGTTTTCTTTTTCTTTTTTTTAGGTTGTTGGTCCTGTCCTTGACATCTGTGTGAAATTTCACGTCAAAATATTCATTAGTGTTTCAGTTACGTTGCAGCGCCGTAAAATTCAGATTCTACCTACGGGTGCTCCATCACAACAGAAGCTGCCACTCCACTTTTCCTCTTTCCATGAAACGTTATAGCGTATAAAAAACAATTTCTTGGAAATTAATATAACAAGTGTAAGCTAAGAGCGAACAATTAAATAATAAAATCTAACGCATAATTAAATAAGAATATTTACGTGTTACAAATTACCCTTATAGATTCTTCTAGAAGCAATGTCATTTCCTTCATAGTTCGTCGGTGAACAATTTGTGGATGTAAAATTGAAACAAGCGTCCTAACAAAGTACGAGAATAAGAAAGAAAAATAAAATCCTTTAGTTCATCTTTTAATGGAGTTCGTAGCTTATTTTAATCAGCTTAAATAATCAGAGAAAGTTTTCGTGATGAATTGCATTAAATATAAAAGTATTTATCACCAAGGTATGAGGGAAATTGTTCCATTAGAAATTATGGCTTATTTTGTAGCAATCAGAAGGAACTCATTTTAAAACAAAAGTGCATTCACAATTTATTGCTTTCCTGATTTATTGTTTAAACATACTACTGTGTCCAAAAAGTAAGACCAATTATTTTCAAATTTGGAATTTTTTTCAAAAACCCTTTCATTTATTCTTCCAAATTTTCCAAATTTATTTCATCGCCTTCAAAGTAATCCCTTCCGGAGACAATGCACTTATACCAACTTTTTTTCCTATCCTCAACGCATGCTAAAAAATCTTCGACAGGGATGGCCTTCAAAGCGTTGATTCTTTTCAGTCGACTCAAACCAGTGTCCCGGAGCGGTTTTTTGAGTATAGGGATTAGCTAAATGTCGCACGATGTGAATACGGTGGTTGTGGAACGATATGGGTTTCAGTTTTGGCGAAAAGTCAGCTGGCGCTGTGTGAAAAGTGTTAGCTGGCGCATTCAGAGTTTTCGGTACCAATCGAGATTTGACGCGTTTGAGGCCCAAAATGGAATTCACCGATCTTTTTGAAACTCCAAAATTATCAGCAAGGTCTCTAATTTTAAATCTATTGTTTATAAGCGCCAAATCTTTAATTTTTGGACGTGAGCTTCGTCGGTTGAGATTGATGGTTGGCCAAAGGGCTCTTCGTCTTCAAAGCGTTATCTGCCTTTTTTTTTAGCTGTTTATACCACTTCTAAACATTTCCTTTTGATATAGGAATGCTTATAGAATACCTTCTGCAACGTTCTATACGTTTCCGCAAACAAAATTTGATGCAAGTTCTTTTTTCAATTAATTCAGACATTTCAAATATCGCTGAAATAAGTTTTAGCGTCTCCCACAAAGCCAAGCGTAACTCAAACACTAATGAAATATTCTGACGTAAAATTTCACACAGATGTCTACGACAGTGCCAGTGACCTAAACAAGAAAACAAAAGTCCATTAAATTGGAAACTGATCTTACTTTTTAGACATAGTAGTAATAATTGTTTCCATTTGCCATGGAATAAAAATACATATTTTTCTCATGGTAGAATATTCGAAATTGCCACTAGCTCTTTGATATTTATTTACATGCTTGTTTTGTTTTTAATATACTTGTGCTTTTCAGATTTTGGTATTTTTTTTTGTCTTGATTATTGATGTTTTAACCTATGCTTTATTTCTATCATTCTATTGATAATTTAAAATAAGTAATCATTCTTTTTTAATAAGTTTAATTTTCTTTCCTTACATTTATTTTTGTACTAAATGATATATAATTACTATTATTATGATCATTATTTTAAAATTCTGCATGATTTTCATAGAAAAAGTTTCTCCCCATCAAATATATAAAACAAAAAGAGATATTTCTGTGAGCTGGCAAACTTGGTAAAAAGAAACATTACTTTTAGAATATTTACCAATTTTCAAGGAGCATCATTTGAAAAAGAAATGTTGGGGAATTATGCCTAATTTGATGCCTATTAAGTAAATTAAGGAGACGAAAATTCAGTTTCCTATAGACTTAAAAAAGAAAACTGTCTTGTCAAGATTTTATTGTTTTGTAGTTTATTTTACTTTTAAACCTTATAAGATTAAATTTGATCAACAATAACAACATCTTAAAAACAGTTTCATGTAATATTATTTGAGATGGGAGGAAACGTCAAAAATATCCTCCAGGCAGTTTTATTGTATGACCGCCGTTTAAACACATGTCGAGACTTTACCATGCCCAGTCACAATCATGAATGGACTTCCTTTTTTTGAAAGATGATATTTCAAAGCGCTGTCAGCTTATTCAAACCTTTGTTCACCTTCTTGCTAATTGCATGCTTTATCTCTGAACCTCAAATTACATTTTCAAGCATTGATTTATTCAACTGACAGTACACATTTTGACCTAGAGGAGCATACTCTAAAATGAAGAACATATTCAGAATGAAGAATAATAAAGATGAACATGATCATGATCATGAATGAACATGACCATGACCATGAACAAGACATGAACATGAACAGGCCACGAACAGGAACAGGAACATACTAAATTGAAGAACATACTCTACATCTTTATTTACAAACATTTTATCATATGTAGTTATTTAATTATTTTAGATACTTATTTTTTTTTTTATAAAACCCAATTATTGTCTCACATAAAAACAATAATGTTTTCCTATTATATTGATACACTTCTAGAAGGGAAAGTTCAATGATATCCACACATATACAAGTTTTTAATTCTGTAGAACTGTTCTAGAGAGCTCTTCTTCTTTTTGTGTTAATTTATGTACCTAAGTCAATGATTCAAGGCGGCTTAATATTTAAACGAGAAAAACATTTTACTTTCAATAACTAAAATTAAATATAAAATGAAGATTATAATAAATTATGAATATCATTTTATTTCAATCAAGTTTTCAATTGGATTCCTGCGGCTTCAGTCATTTGTTTTGATATATACAATCTTGATTAAGAGAGCGGAAAATAGAAATTTTGTTGGTTGAATTACTAGGGCTTTTATAATCAAATATATATGATTTCTAAAAAGTAGAATGTATATTTCTTCCTTTGTATAAAGAATAGTAGACATTAGAAATGAAACATGAATTTGTTGTTCAAATTTAAATTCTTTTTGAAATATATTAGATTATGATTTGTATTTAATTAATAGGATCTGCTTAAAGAAATATTTAGAAAAACTCAAAGAAAATTGATAATGTGTATTATATCTAAAAAGAGTTTATTTTAAAACAAATGTTATCTGTATAGATTTGTATTATTGATGTTTCAACCTATGCTTTTATTTCTACCATTCTATTGATATTTTAAAATAAGTAATTATTCTTTTTTAAATAAGTTTAATTTTCTTTCATTCCATTTATTTTTTATACTAAAAGGATATATAATTGCTTTATTATTATCATTATTTTAAATTTCAGCATGATTTTCATGGAGAAAACTTTTTCGCCACCAAATATATGCATGGAGAAAAAGAGTTTCTATGAGCGGGCAAATTTGAAGAAAATTTTGATAAACAGTAAAACGACATTTTTTAAAAAAATTTTTACCAGTTTTCAAAGATCATAATTTGGAAACGCTACGTACTGAAAACATACTACATACTACATACTACAAACATACTGAAGGAAAGGAACATAATTTGAAAAGATATGTTGGGGAATTATGCCGAATTGGACGCCTATTAAGTAAATTAATGAGGCAAAATTCAGTTTTCGATAGACTGAAAAAGAAACCTGTCTTATCAAATTCTTTTTGTTTTATAGTTATTTTATGTTCAAACATTATAATATTAAATTCAATCAGAATGACAACTTCCAAGAAGACTTTCGTGTAATATTTGCCATAATGGGAAAAAAAGTCGAAATTATCCTACAGGCAGCCTTATTTTCTAGTCGTCTTTCAAATAAATGTGGGGATTTTATCATTCCCTGTCTTTCCCTTATTTTTTGAAAGCTGATACTTCAAAGCACTGGCAACTTATTCAAACCTTTATTCATCTGCATGCTAATTGTATGCCTTATCTCTGAATGTCAAGCGGGGAAATTACATTTTTAACAATGATTTATTTAGCTGACAGTAGAAACTTTGACCTTGATGAGCATTCTCTAAAATGAAGAACATAACATGAACATGAACATGACAAGAGCACGCCGTGATCAAGAACATGACACGAGCATGGAATTGTCATGAACATGATCATGAAGAACATACTCTATATCTTTATTTACAAACATTTTATCATACGTGCTTATTTATTTATTAAAAATTACAGTTTTAAACAGTGATTGATTTAAATGAGTACACATTTTGATCTAGGTGATCATACTCTAAAAATGAAGAACATACTAAAGAAGAATGGAGAATATAACATGAACATGAACATGACATGTACATGTCCAAGACAACAAACATGACATGAACATGAACATGAAGAACATGCTAAATTTAAGAACATTTAACATATATATAGTTATATATTTATTTTATATACTTACTTTTTTTTATAGAACCCAATAATTGTTCACACATAATATTTTCCTATTATATAGATATACTTCTAGAAAAGGATAGTTCAAAGATATCGGCACATATACAAGTTATTTAATTTTTGCAGAACTGTTCTAGAGAGTTATTTTTCTTTTTGTGTTAATTTATATATACCTGAGTGAATGATTAAAGACTGCAATCTAATATCTAAATGAGAAAATCATTTTACATTACACAACAAAACTTTATTGTAAAATGAAGACTAAATTAAATTGTGCAAGTAATGAATATCATCTTATTTCAAACACATTTTCTATTGGATCCCTGAGTCATCAGCCATGGATTTAATATATACATTCTTGAGTAAATATAAGTAAAAAAAACAAGTAAAAATAGAATAAATCAGGGGTATATAAGCATAACTCTTAACAAATTCCACAGTACTTATACAATATACATAATTTATAAAATGTATAATTTCTAAATATTTATTTATTCTTCTGAATAAAAAATTGACATTAAAAATTAAACACGAATCCGTTGTACAAATTTATTTTCTCTTTTTGAAATATATTGGATTAGATTTTTATTTCATCAATATGATCTGCTTAAAGAAATATTTGGTAAAACACAAAGATAAACTCATGTGTGTAAATATCTATATGAGTTTATTTCAATACAAATTTTATGCTATATGCAGTTCCAAGAAGGAGATCTTTTCTATATTCTAATTTTTGCCAATTTCTGTTGATTGTGTAATCATTTTCCGCTATTTATTTTCATCGTAAGATTGAAACATATTAGCAGAAAGATTTCGAATTAACTATATACCAAAACTCATTTAATATGTTTTATTTTGGTAAATTTTGTCGGAAAATACGATAATGGAAGTCCAAAACTTTCCAAAAAAAACTATTCAATCTATTCAAACTTTGAGTCTTTAAATTTAACTGGTTTTAAAACTGGTAATAAAACATTATCGTTACAAACATTTTATTATTGGGCAAGCAAATTTTATTTCATTAAAAAACAACTAAAATATTAATATTTTTTGTTTCCACACCATGCTCTGTCACAATCACGCGTGGGCTTTCTTATTTTGAAAGCTGAGGTTTCAAAGAGCTGTCAGCTTATTTGAACCTTTATTCACCTGCATGCTAATTGCATGTCTTATCTCTGAACCTCAATTAGGGAAATTACATTTTTAAACCATGCTTTATTGATTATTATCCAGGATTTATTTAACTTACAGTAAAAATGTTGACCTAGATCAGCATACACTAAAATGAAGAACATAACATGAACATGAACATGACAAGATCATAACATGAAAGAGAACATAGCATGAACATGAGCATAAAGAGCATACTCTATATCTTTATTTACAAAAATTTTCTGTTATGTACTTATTTATTTATTTTAGACACTTACTTCTTTTATAAAATCCTCTTATTGTTCTCACATAAAAACAATGTTTTCCTATTACATTCTTATACTTCTAGAACAGAAAGTTGAATGATATCGGCACATATTCAAGCTACTTAATTTTGCAGAACTGTTCTAGAGTTCTTTTACTTTTGGTGTTAATTTATGTACCTGAGTGAATGATTCAAGACTGCTTAATATCTAAAGAAGAAAAATCATTTTCTTTCAACAACATAAAATATTTCTAAAATGAAGACTAAATCAAATTATGAAAGTAATGAATATCCTCTTATATAAATCTGGTTTTCAATTGGATTCCTTCGCCATCAGCTATGAGTCTTAATATATACATTCCTGAGTAAGTGTGAGAAAAAAAAAAAAAAAAAAAAAAAAATATAACTCAGGGGTTTAAGTTCTACAGTACTTACAAAATATATATAATTTCTAAAATGTAGTAAATGTAATGTAATGTAAATGTAAATTTATTCTTCTGAATAAGAAATAGACATTAAAAATGAAAACATGAAATCGGAGTTCAAATTTATTTTCTCTTTGAAATATATTAGATTTGAATTTTCATGTCCTCAATATGATCTACGTAAGATAAACTCATAATGTGTGTAATTTCTAATAGAATTTGGTTCAAAATAAATTTTTTATGCTATATGCAGTATTAGGAAGAAGATCTTTTTACATTCTAAATTCGTCAATTTCTGTTTCAACACTATGTTGTTGTTTACATATGGTGAAACTTTGACCCGAGTCATTTCTATTAAAAATTGACTTTAACAGAAAATAATTTCTGATTTATTTCATTTTTATTCAATATAAATTCAGCTCGGTTGATCCTCTGGCTGTCTGTTACACTGCACTTACATTTTACCTTCATAATTTAAAATGAGTATCTCTGAAATCTGAGTAAATGAGTAAGAAGAATGGAGATCATAACATGAACATGAACACAGACATGACATGAACATAAAGCAAACTAAATTGAAGAACATACTCTATATATTTAGAAACATTTTTATCTTATATACTTATTTACTTATTTTGTACACTTCCTTCTTTTTAAAAAACTCTCTTATTGCTCTTACACAAAATAATATTGTTTTCGTATTACATTACTATACTTCTAGAACAGAAAGTTCAATGATATTGGCACATATAAAAAGTTAGTTAATTTTGCAGAACGTTCTAGAGAGTTCTATGTATTATCTGCCATACATTTATAAATGGGACAAAACGTCAAAAATATCGCCTAGGCTGCCTTATTTTATAGCCGTCGTTTAAATAGGTGTCGAAACTTTACCATGCCCTGCACAATCACACCTGGGCATACTTATTTTGAATGCTAGATTTCAAAGCTCTGTCAGCTTATTCAAACCTTTTTCACCTGCATGCTAATTGCATTTCTTATCTCTGAACCTCAATCGGGAATTTGCATTTTTAAACAATGCTTTATTCAACTGGTAGTATACAGTTTGACCTAGATGAGCATACTCTAAATTGGAGAACATACTAAATAAGAATGTAGAATAAACATGAACGTGAACATGTCATGAACATGAACATGATAATGAGCATTTCATGCACACGAACTTGACACGAACATGAACATGAAGAACATGCTAAATTGAAGATCATACTCTATATCTTTATTTACAAACTTTTATCATATGTACTTATCTTTTTATTTTAGACACTTGCTTCTTTTTATAAAATGCTCTTATTTTTCTTACATAAAAACAATAAGGATTTCCTATTACATTAATATACTTCTAGAACAGAAAATTCAATGATATTGGCATATATAAATTTTTTTAATTTTGCAGAACCGTTCTAAATATTTCTTTTTTCATTTTTGTGTTTATTTATGCATCTGAAGGAATGATTAAAGTCTGTTTAAAATATGATCTAGAAAAATCCTTTTACTTTCAACAACTAAAATTAAATTTAAAATGAAGACTACATTAAAATATGAATGTCATCTTATTTAAATCTCGTTTTCAACTGGATTCCGTCGCCATCAACCATGGGTTTTAATATATACACATTCTTTAGTAAGTGTGAGAGGAAAAAAAGGAAATAAAAATGCAACTTAGGGGTTGAAGTTCTACAATACTTATAAAAAATATATATAATTTCTGAACTGTAGAAAACTCATTTATTCTTCTCCATACTCTAAAATTAAGAACATACTCAGAATGAAGAACATACTAAAGAAGAATGAAAAAATATAACATGAACATGAACATGAGATGAACATGAATATGAAGAACATACTATACTATATATATCTTTCTTTACAAACATTTTATCATATGTACTTATTTATTTATTTTAGACACTTCTTATTGTACTTTTCTTTATTTTAGACTTCTTCTTATAAAACCTCTTATTGTTCTTACACAAGAACAATTATGTTTTTCCTATTACATTCATGTACTTCTAGAACAGAAAGTTCAATGATATTTACATCAATTTGTATTTACAAAAAGTAAGAGTCGAATATTAGTAGAATCTAATTAGTAGGAGATAATATATATAGAATAATAACATTTTATAACGTCTTTTTTTCAATATGTAGAATATTAATAAATCAATTTTAATGTATAAAATGAAATCAGGAACATTTAATTCTGTTTTAAAAGATTATACCAAATATATTTTCAAT
Organism: Caerostris extrusa; assembly: GCA_021605095.1. Taxonomy (NCBI): domain Eukaryota; kingdom Metazoa; phylum Arthropoda; class Arachnida; order Araneae; family Araneidae; genus Caerostris; species Caerostris extrusa. The sequence continues at coordinate 6,503 of BPLR01019598.1, read as the reverse complement.
TTTATTGTTCAGTATAAAGATAATGTGTTCTTCAAATTTGTGCAGCCATTTGCAAAGCATCGAATTGATAAAAGCCTATCTTTGTGTATGTGTGCGGGAGGGATTTTTACTAATGTAAGCCTTTCAAAGACGGACTGTTGTTGCTTACATATGATGAAAATTTTGACCCGATGGCGTTACTATTACAAGAATTGATATTAACAGAAACTAATTCCGGCTTTACTTTTTTTTTTAGTTCAATTTAAATTCAGCTAAGTTGATCCACTGGCTGTGTGTTACACTGCACTTACATTTTATCTTCATAATTTAGATTGAGTATCCACAAAGTATTAATATATTATAACACATAAAACTTTTTAAATGATGCAATGATGATAATTTTCGGTATTTAATTTTAATTTATTTGAAAAATGTAATGAAATTTTTTTATTTGGTATTGAATTGAGATTTTTTAATTTATTATCCGATTGTCCGATTTTTATTGGTGATGATTCAAATTATATATATATATATTTATTTATTTTAAAAATTCGCATTCTGGTATGTATTAAAAATTATATTATTAACTTAATAAAATAAAACTAAATTACCATATTCTACTTAAAAATGTTGACTTTTTCTTTAAAAAATTGTGTGACATAAAACAATATGATTTTTTATGTATATATTTGTCTTCCATTTGTAAAAGTTGGATTGTTTAAAAAGCAATTTTGAAAAAATTGTGAAGCAAATCTAAATTAAAAGTGAACAATTAAATAACAAAATTTAACGCATAATTAAATAAAAATATTTACATGCTACAATTTACTCATACAGGTACTCTAGAAGCAATGACATTCCTTCATCGCTCATCGGTGAACAGTTTGTGGTTATAAATCAATGATTCCCAACATATACGAGAAGTAAGAAGGAAATATTTAATTTATTTCTGATTGAAATTCGTAAATTAATGGAATTATCTTAAACCAGTTTAAACAATTATAGAAAGTTTTCAAGACGCACTGCATTAATTATAATTATATATTGACTCCTGGTGTGAGGGAAATTATTCCATTAAGATAGGACGCTTCATTTTGCAGCAATAAAAGAAGCTCATTTTAAATCAAAAAGTGCATTCACAATTTGTTGGTTTCGTGCACAAATAACCTTATATAATTTCATGGACATCGTTCAAACATACACAATGTTGAAATTTAATCATCGTTTCCATTTGTCCTCGTTTATAAAATATTTTCTCGCAGTAGAGTATTCCAAATTATCACTAGAACTAGACATACATTTTGATACTTTTGTACCTGCTTGTTTTGCTTTAATATATTTGTGACTTTGAGATTTGGGTAAGTGTTTGCCTCGATTATTGATACTTCCACCTATCCTTTTATTTCTACCATTCAATAGATATTTTTAATTCGATAGTTATTCTAATTTAATAAGTCTGATTTTCTTTCATTACATTTATTTTTGTACTAAAGAGATATATAATGCTTTATTATTATTATTATTATTATTATTATTATTGTTATTTTCAGTTTCAGCATGATTTTTATCAGAAATTGAAAAATCAATTTCTAATAAACTTTTATAGCGATAAACGATTTTATAAAAAAAAAACCTTTCTTCTCATCAAATATATAAATGGACTAGAAGAGATGTTCATGTGAGCTGGCAAATTTCAAGAATATTTAGGTAAATAATAAAACATTATTTTTTTGAATTTTTCTCAGTTTTCAATTAGCATATTTTGGAAGTCTCATGCCATTTAAAAGGAACATAATTTGAAAAAAACATGTTGGGAAATTATGCCGAATTGTATGCCTATAAAGAAAATTAAGGAGACGAAAATTTCTTTTCTATGGACTGAAAAAAAAAGTATGTCTTATTAAATTTTTTAATTGTCTTGTTGTTTATTTTGAATGTTTAAACTTTATAAGATTAAATATCATCAAGAATGACAACATCCGAAAACAGTTTCATGTAATATCAGCCATACATTTGTGAATGGGAGAAAATGTCAAAAATATATTCCCCAGGCAATCATATTTTATAATTGTCTTTTAAACATATGTCGCGACTTTACCATGCCCTGTCACAATCACGCGTGGGCTTCATTATTTTTGAAAGCTGAGGTTTCAAAGCGCTGTCAGCTTATTCAAACCTTTATTCATCTGCATGCTAATTGCATGCCTTATCTCTGAATGTCAAGTGGGGAAATTACATATTTAAGCAATGATTTATTTAAACTTACAGTACAAATTTTGACTTAGATGAGCATACTCTAAAATGAAGAACATAACATGAACATGAACATGACATGATCATAATATGAAAGAGAACATAACATAAATATGAACACGACATGAACATGAACATGAAGAACATACTCTATATCTTTATTTGCAAACATTTTATGAAATGTACGTATTTATTTATTTTAGACACTTACTTCTTTTTATAAAACCCTCTTATAGTTCTCACATAAAAAAAATGTTTTCCTATTATTATTATCAACAGAAAGTTCAATGATATCGGCACATATACAAGTTACTAAATTTTGCAGAACTGTTCCAGAGAGTTCTTTTTCTTTTTATGTTAATTTATGTACCTGAGTGAATGATTCAAGTCTGCGTAATATCTAAACGAGAAAATCATTTTTCTTTCAACAATAAAAATTATTTGTAAAATGAAGACTAAATCAAATTATGAAAGTAATGAATATCATCTTATTTAAATCTCGTTTTCAATTAGTTTACTGCGCCATCAGCTATGGGTTATAATATATACATTCTTCAGTAAGTGTCAGAAAAAAAAAAGAAAGAAAAAGTATAACTCAGTGGTTGTTGAAGTTCTACAGTACTTATGAAATATATATAATTTCTAAAATGTAGAATACTTTTTTTTTCGTATGAATAAAAATAGACATTCATGAGATTTCAAAGCTCTGTCAACTTATTCAAACCTGTGTTCACCTGCATGCTAATTACGTGCCTTATCTCTGAACTTCAATCGGGGAAATTGCATTTTTAAATGTTTTATTCAACGGGCAGTGTAAATTTTGACCTAGATGAGCATACTCTAAATTGAAGAACATACAGAATGAACAGAATGAAACAGAATGAAGAACACACTAAAGAAGAATGAAGAATAAACATGAACATGAACATGTCATGAACATGAACATGACAATGAGCATTTCATGCACACGAACTTGACAGGAACATGAACATGAAGAACATGCTAAATTGAAGACCATACTCTATATCTTTATTTACATAATTTTATCATATGTACTTATTTTTTTTTATTTTAGATACTTACTTCTTTTATAAAATCCTCTTATTTTTCTTACATAAAAACAATAAGGCTTTCCTATTACATTAATATACTTCTACAACAGAAAATTCAATGATATTGGCACACATAAAAGTTTTTTAATTTTGCAGAACCATTCTTGATATTTCTTTTTTCTTTTTTGTGTTTATTTATGCATCTGGAGTAATAATCCCAAACGAGTTTCAAAGTCTGCTTAAAATATGATCTAGAAAAATCATTTAACTTTCAACAACTAAAATTAAATTTAAAATGAAGACTACATTAAATTATGAATGTCATCTTATTTAAATCTCGTTTTCAACTGATTCCGTCGCCATCAACCATGGGTTTTAATATATGCATTCTTGAATAAGTGTGAGAAAAAAAAAAAGAAAAAAAAAGTATAACTCAGGTGTTTAAGGACTTATAAAATATATATAATTGCTAAAATGTAGAAAACTCATTTATTCTTCTCCATATTCTAAAATGAAGAACATACCAAAGAAGAATGAAGAATATAACATGAACATAAACATTGCATGAGCATGTCCATGACAATGGAAAGGAACATGAAGAACATACTATATATCGTTATTTACAAACATTTAATTTAATAAGCTTGATTTTCTTTCATTCCATTTATTTTTGTGCTAAAGCAATATATATTGATTTATTATTATTATTATTATTATTATTATTTTAAATTTCAGCATGACTTTTATCACAAATAGAAAAAAAATTTTTTTTTTAAAAACCTTTTATAGCGATAGACGAATTTATAAACTATTATATAAGTGATTTTGTAAAGAACTTTCTTCTTTAAAATATTAAAATGAACTAAAAGAGATGTTCCTGTGAGCTGGTAAATTTCAAGAATATTGGGGTAAATAATAATAAAAATTTAAATTTTTACCAGTTTTCAATTGGCGCAATTTGAACGTCTCATGCCGTTGAAAAAGAGCATAATTTGAAAAAGACATGTTGGAGAATTACGCTGAATTGGATGCTAATAAAAATAAATGAAGAAGACAAAAAATTCAGTTTCCTATAGACATAATAAGCATGTCTTATGAAATTATTATTGTCTTGTAGTTTATTTTGTGTTCCAATTTTATAAGATTAAATTCGATCAACAATGACAAAATCCCAAACGAGTTTCATGGAATACCTACTATACATTTGTGAATTGGAGAAAAAGTTGAAAACATCCTCCAGGCAGCCCTTTTTATAGCCATCGCTTAAATAGATGTCGAGACTTTTACCATGCCCTGGTCCCAATCACACATTACATTCTTATTTTTGAATACTGTATTTCAAATTTTGTCAGCGTATTCAAACCTTTGTTCACCTACATGCTAATTGCATGCCTTGTCTCTCTGATTGTAAAATCGGGGAAATTACATTTTTAAACAATGTTTTATTCAACTAACAATTTTTACAAATTTTAGCACAAAATTTTCACCTAGATGAGCATACTCTAAAATGAAGAACATACTCAGAATGAAGAACATACCAAAGAAGAATGAAGAATATATAACATGAGCATGAACAAGATATGAATATGTCCATGACTATGAATATGACATGAACATGAACATGTCACTTCGCATGAGTATGTCATGAACAAGAACATGAAAAACATACTAATGTGCAGAACATACTCTATATCTTCATTTACACACATTTTATCATATGTACTTATTTAATTATTTTAGATACTTACTTTTTTTATAAAAACCCAATTATTGTTGGCACATAAAAAACAACACTGTTTTCCTGTTATACTGATATATTCTAGAAGGGAAAGTTCTTTTTTGCGTTAATTTATGTATCTAAATGAAGGATTCAAATCTGCTAAATTTATAAACGAGAAAATCATTTTACTTTCAACAACAAAAATTAATTGTGAAATGAAGGCTAAATTAAATTTCGAAAGTATGAATATTATCTTATTTAAATTTGGTTTTCAATTGAATTTCTGCGCCATCAGCCATGGGTTTTAATATTTACATTCTTGAGTAAGAGTGAGAAAAAAAAAAAGAAAAAAATCATAACTCAGGGGTTGAAGTTCTACAGTACTTATAAAATATATATAATTTCTAAAATGTAAAATACTTATTTATTCTTGTGAATAAAAATAGACATTAGAAATGAAATATGAGTTTGTTAGTCAAATTTAATTTCTCTTTTGAAATATATTAGGTTAGATTTTTTTATTTCATTAATATGATCTGCTTAAAGAAATATTTGTTAAGAACACAAAGATAAACTCATAATGTGTGTAATATTTAAAAGAATTTATTTCAAAAAAATTTTATGCTTTATGTAGTAGCAGGAATGGGATCTTTCCTATATTCTAATTTTTGCAAATTTCTGTTGATTATTCATTTTCACATGGTTTATTTTCATCGTAAGATTGAAACACATTAGCAGAAAGATTTCGACGTTAACTATATACCAAAACTAGTTTAGTATACTTCATTTTGGTAAATATTTCGGGAAATACGATCAAGGAAAAAATGTCCACAACTTTCTTAGAAATAATTATTCAATCTATTAAAACTTTGTGCCTTTAAATTTTTCATAGTTATTTTCTACACAATTTTTTTTTTTTTTATTTATTTCCAATGACAAATTATGAACAGTTGCAGAACAACGAAAAATAAAAAAGAACAGAGAAAACAACAAAACATGATGCAACAGAGTTCATTAATCTAACATGTCTCTAGCCTCCCAATATCGCTCGGCGAGAAAAGTCTTGCACAGAGCAGGACAGTGAAGCAGATGCGTGGAGTCCATAGCCTCCCAGAGCTGCACAGAGTGCATATCGGGGAAGGAACAATTTTGAGCCTGTAAAGATGTTTACGCAGGCAGTCATGTCCAGTGGCTAGTCGGAAATGAGCGACTGCTCTACGCCTTGGAACATTACATAGATTTGGGAGGACATTCTTCCAGGACTTTTGGGAAACACGGTTATAGAGGTCTTGTTGAGCGCGGACTTTAATGGATCTTTTGAAGAGATTTTTGATAGAGTGGAAGGGTATAGGACGATATATTTTTGTGTGATTAAAGCGCCCCTTTTAGCCAGGAAGTTGGCTTTCTCATTGCCTGGAACTCCACAGTGGGCAGGAAGCCACTGGAGGACTATAGTTTTTTCAAATGATGCCAGGTTTTTCAAGATGATAACGGCAATC